>JAVTVY010025927.1:0-10935 GCA_036873755.1 Hanleya hanleyi
AACGTTGTATTCTAACAACCGTTCATCCGTTAGTAGGGTTTTTTGTTGGACGTTGTATTCTGCAATTCGGAGATTTTATCCTGGCAATAAGACATTGTTTGTTGGCAGGTGGACGGTGTAACGATTTCTGGGTCCAATCAAACCAGCCAATAAACCGACGTTTGAATGTTATACAGTCATGTGTTATGTTCAGGCTCTCGACAACATCGACAGTGCTTTGTTCTCGATCCGACTATGATGTGTATACGCCAGTCCCTCTAATAATTCAATCACAAGAAGGGAAATGTTGCATCAATAGTCAGGGGGTGATCATATTTATTCAGAACAGGAAGTTGACAACAGGGATGAAAATCATCTGATCCATTATTTCTTCGTTATTTCAATGATTTTTAGAGGGTGATCAAATTTATTAGAACAGCTGATTGAATGTTGATAGGGGAATTAAATTGCTAGAGGGATTATCGTAGTGGGTCCACCCGTGATTCTGCTATTCACCACATGGGTGGATTGCATATAGAAACTATGCGAATTATATTGTTGATGAGATATATGTCGACTTGAACAAAGGGTAAATTTTAGTATCAAAGTTTGACAAAAGGTTCACATTCGCATGCCTCTCTTTGATGGTAGAGTTTTGTAATTACATTGTGTCGTATATCTGAGACAGTCAATCAGTCCTGTCCACAGGCCCTCAAAACAAGAGATTTGTTTGGTGGGTGGGGGGAGGGGGCGGTGTGGACGGTGGTATTACGATGAAGTGTCGAAATATGGTGTCTCTATATATAACCCCACGCTTTATATAAAAAGGGTGTATTTTTATATAAAGCACGTGTAAAAAATATATAGAGACCCCATATTTCGACCCTTCACCGTAATACCACCGTCCACTTCAAAAACCTCTTGTTTTGAGGGCCTGTGGCCCTGTCGATATAAATAGCGAGATAACAAGACGATTAGGTGGATGAGGATGTCATTTATAGTCGTAATTTGTGGATTTTTCCGAGTCATTTATCTTTCGAACTTGTCTGTCTACCAGATGCATAAATTTCTCTGGTCTGTCTTCTAACAAATCCCAATTCCATTAGTGTAAATATTCAGTTCCCTACTTCCAGAAGCATGATAAATGGTTCCTGGAAATCTGCCGTGCTCATGTTCAACTTTAAACTTCGCCAAGATGCTTTGTCCTCACATTCGTATTTAGGAGGTTTAGAGATGTCGTGACATTTTGTTAGAGTAGGGCTTACATGAATACCGTATATTTCTGCATGATATATCTTTCATTTGACTTACACTATAGCCTCGTTTATTTTGTTCGAGCTGTCGGATTAAATATACGATCTCTGCACCCACGTCTCACTATATGGACAGGCCCAAATGACAAACACGCATAACTTGCTACGTTTCCAGAGTTGTTCATATTACTTCCTCCTATAGGGTTCATTAAGTAACAATCAGGGTAAAGTGCTCGATTTGGTTACTATAGTTTGTCAGGACTTTTCTCCCATTGCCAGTGTTTGAAGACATCAAAATTAATATAAAAAATTAATATTGTAAAACTGAATTCAATCTCATCATTCTAAAGTTAGAATTCACAACAGTGCGAAATTTGAGAGAAATCACAGTTGCGTAACTTGTTATTTAGATGCAGATCTGGTAGACGAGGGTTATGTAGATCGATGTAGGTCGTATAGAAAGCATTTTTATGACATCCACTGTCGTTGTGGTGTATGAAAAGGTGGGAAATAATAATATTCTTGAAAAAAAAATAATATAATCACAACAAAAACAACATCGACGAAGACACCCACTGCTACTCAAGCCACTGTGCAGTATTGAACCACATTAAACGTAACATATAAAGGTGGTACCGGTACATTACCCTGTAAATATGGACTTACGATATTGCGAAAGAAAGTTCCTGTGTCCAACTACAGCTGTTCAACATGGACAGATAATGCTAGCTTCTGCACGGGCTCATCTTCGCTAACCCAGTCAAAGCAAATCTCGACAGGCTGTTTGTCCTGATGTACCAGTACAATGAACGGAGTTGTCTACATCCGGATATCTGTGAGCAGCCAATCATCCAATCATCACGGTAACATCAAAGCGACTTTTCTCACCAGAGCGTCGATGTCCATGTCCCGCGCCGACTTCAATTGTCAGTGTACGCCATTATTAAATTTCCACGGACCTTTCACCTGATTTGATTCTGTTTTGCTGAGCTCCGTTAGAGGCAGTTTTCGCACACCCGTGATAAGTTGTCTTTTGTACCAATAAATATACAAGATAACCATAATAAACTATATATTTTATGAAAGGGTACATCGTAGGGATTCCAGCTATATGATTTGTATAACCGACCCTGCTATTGTGCAGAAAATATTCCAAGTTAAAAAAATTCAGATGAAAACAATAGCGCCCATTTTTCAATTGAAATTTCATGAAAACTGTGGATCTTGTTTCAGCTTTGATGGTACACCTTGATAGGAGGCAACTCGAACTAGTAAACTTTATCTTTATCTAATTTTTTTCAATTTTTAACTGGTTTTGTTTTTACAGCTATTTTACTAAAATAAATTGAAAAAGTACTATTTTACGATCATTTGTATTAAAAGTTGAATAAGTAAATAACTAAGCCGAACTTACAAAAAGTGAGATATAGTTTACTAGATCACCATATAAGTAACAAGCATGCCAAATTTAAAAAAAACGTAGCAAGGATACTATTCGCGAAATAAACGTTTAAATCTCGGATTTTGTAAGAAAATGAAAGGCTAGAAATCGGGCAAAATGTGTCCAGTTATACATCTAAAAAATTGAATTCTATTGTCAAATCTGTCTTATGGGACCTACTCGAATTCCTGATTATTTCTGATAACTAGTACACTAACTTTATTCATCAAGGTGGTTTAAAATCCAATTTAAACTTAAAAAACTTGCTAAAACTTGTTCAGCTGAGAAAGGTTCACACCTGTGTTGATCATTCACGGCGGGTGTCTGAGTGTCAATTAACAAAACAGTACACACTCAGACAGCTATAAACGACTAACAATAGACAGTCGCGCGAAAGGTTAATCTCTTCCCAGCTGGATATCGGACGACCTTTAAGGCAATGTGTTTAATTTTTCCAGTGCCTCAGAAACTAAATTGTTAATCCTAATATTGAAGCACTTCTATTTAGAATTTTGATTTCATTTTGTTCACCAAATGTTAGACAAAATAGTGAATATTTGAATGAAGAGATAAAACAAAAATGACCAATTTTGATCCTCTAACGGGACAGCTATCCTCAAGAGGACCTCATGTTAACTCGATCATGGGATGAAAATTCCCACTCGAGAGAAGAAAAATACATCACAACCGTGGACTGGGATATGTAATGGCTGGCAAACTTCTCTCTATTTATGGATTGTTGAAAGCGTACCGACGTAGCCATCTGTTGTATCGCAGTACCATATACTGGAGCGTGATATAGCCGTTATAATTATAAGGTGAAGGTATGTGATGAGTAATATCGACATATCACGGTAATTTATATACAGGTGATATAAATACATGTCTATCGAACGTGTTATGCAATACATAGGCTATATCATAATATAACCTATGCCTCCGCCTTCCCCATGTACATCGTGTTAGCATTGCGATATGACTTGCTTTTATCTTTTTGGCAATGCTAAATGCGAAATAGATCACTGTAGGTACATGTATCTATAAATATATGGAAGTAAACTACCGATATTTTCTCACCATTCATCAAACAGGTGCTTGATTACTTCGTTCATATGGAAATAACTGAACATCTGGCCATAATGGAATGGCAGTATCAGTGTTATGACCAAGCATTTTAAGTCGGACACTTCGACCACTGGTCATCGAGTCATGACCATGACCCCAAAATATTTGATACTCTACGCAGAATATGAAAGCATGTAGTTTGGATGTTGTTTACGCACAGTGCGGTTCTGTTCGGTATGCCTTACCCGGGCCAGTACAGGGTTTACTAGTAGTGTATGACTGTTGAAAAGTACTAACAGGATTCTCTGTCATCTTATGCTGCATCGCATGGTAAGTGTATCCTATACTTTACTTCATACCAAATCCTGGATTTATTAGTATATATAAGTAATATACATGGCAGTGTGACTAACGTCACAGGACCTACGAAATAGGGTTTGATATAATTTAAGTGTGTACTCGAGACATGACTTGGGGGCCCTGTGTGCTACCATGAGAGAATTTATATAGCATCTCTAAATTGACAGTGGGAACTATTAACTTTTCCAGATGTCATCGCTGGTGAGTCGTTAGCATAGCAACTATTATCGCCCTCAGTTTCTATTACCATGGGCACTGATCAGCCCAGCAGTACAGCACGAGGTGTTGGGAGGAGAGTCCGAGAGAGCGGGGCACCCCCCCTCCCCCTCTTCTCGGCATTAGGAGATTTTTTTCAAATTAGCGTAGGGAATGGTGCTCTGTCAGAGCAGTTGAGAAGTAAATGTTTCAAGTCCCAAAATAAGACCGGAAACTGGAAAAGAAACACAAATTTGAAGTGAGAACGGTCAAGATCAGAGATTTGTTAGAACGCAAGAATCAAAAGAGAGCCATTCTCCATGGATATATTTATTTGGCATTCAACTTCAAGGTACCTCATCTGAAGAGAGTACATAGTAATAATCAATGAACAATAAAGCACACACGAAAAAAAGAAACAACTGGTTATAGGTTACTGAATTTAAAACACAACGATGATCTTATTATTGATCTCTTCAGTAATAACAGATAATAGGGTCATTGTTGTGTTTAAATTTAGTAATTTCTCTCATAAAATCCAGTAATTTTTATTTCTTTTTGAGGTAGAACATTTTTTAACTAATGACTGAACTGAAGAAATTATGCAATGTTGTATAGGCTGGATATATAAAACGTGCAGTATAATATGCCTTCAACGGAATTCCAAGACCAGCAAATGAGTGAAAACGGATACCATCGGAATGTGTGTCAACATTACAGTGAGGCTAAAAATAGATTACTCCAGAATCTCCAGTTTAATACTAGATTCAAGTGTACTGTTCAACTAGCCATATTATAGATATCTCATAGTACATATAGATCTAATAGACTGATTACGACGTACGAGCGAGCGCACACATGCATGTGTGCTTTTAATATAGATATAATTAAAATATATTTTGGAAGCTGACGTCTTAGAACAACAACAACGACCACCGAAAGCCAACAAATACCCTGACGCTTCTGTGAGAAGAAGTTTTTCAAAGTTGCTTGGCGCTTCTGACAATGATTTATAAAATACATGTACATGTAAAGTGATACTCGTGGCTCGGTAAAACTTCGCAGCAGACGAAATAACAACCTCCATTCTCCGATAAAATGATTTGCTTCCTTCATGCATCGTGGCATATACAGCTCGGGAAACGTGGCGTGGACTATTAGGGAAAACATGGCGGAGCTACCTGGAAACGTATAATGCCGACATATTTTGGCAAGTACCATTAAAGTTACTGATATTTTCGAGTGCTGGGCGCATAATTTTTTTTTTTTTTTTTTGCTTTAGTGCTGGGCGGCCGAAGTTAGTCCCAGGCGCTTAAAAGTCACAGTGAAGAGTACAGTCAAGGGTTCCCGATGGGCATGACAGTGCACTCGAGTCATCAATAAATAATAAAAAATTAATTATAAATTAAATTTTCATCAGAATTCGATCAGCTCAGAACTTGCTGGTAACAATGCCCGAATGCACGTTCATGCCAAAAATCAAGGTTCTAATGTTAACGGTTCTCCTTATTTTGCCGACGAAAGGATTCGGATGGACTGACTCACTCACTCACTCACTCATTACCGGACAATTTGCGATCTGTAGCCTACTTCGTAGGAATAATGGACATTATATTCCCAGCGAAAACGTATCTGTTTGATTACATAACTATAGTAATGTTCGCGTGACTTGTGTCCACCATGTTCATCATAAAGCGATAGAGTGCTAAATTTTCGTGCATCAATCCTTTTCACAGACTCAGTTATCCATATTATATCTGGCCATTCAGAAAGTTAACTGTCACCAAATATCGCTTTTATCCGAATACTCATCCTTCAAACATGTTTGTAATGATTATACTCTTGCACCATTAATTGTGTAATGTTAGTTTTATCAAGGATCCTTAAAAGCTTTGATTATTTTCCTACGAAGTAGGCTACAGATCGCAAATTGTCCGGTAATGAGTGAGTGAGTCAGTCCATCCGAATCCTTTCGTCGGCAAAATAAGGAGAACCATTGACATTAGAACCTTGATTTTTGGCATGAACGTGCATTAGGCCATTGTTACCAGCAAGTTCTGATCTGAAATAATTCTGATTAAAATTAGATTGATAATTAACACTTCAGTATATTGTTATAGATATACATTGTGTATGTAAACTGTAGCCTTTAACGTGTATCCTATTTCACATTGGCCACACAAGGCTTGAGCCTTCAAATTCAGGTCAAATTATCCACAGCTAAAAATACCCTGTCCCACTGTATGGCACATGGCCCTGAGGTTAATCTTAAGTACTGCATATACCCTCAAACAATCAGCGCTGTTTCCATAACGAAGCTGAGGTGGTTTAACGTTTATCAATGAAGAAAATCACCGAACAACCGCCATAGAATAACAAGAAAACCGGAATAGTACATTCATCAGATTGCCGATGCCCAAAATGTGTTGTCTCATATATCTAGATTACAACGTGATGTAGAGACGCTATTTATTCGTCTTTGTACCGGTTATGCTCAGGAGAATGACATAGAATCTTGTGCATAAAAGGTGTTGGTCTTGAGTTGAATTACCGTAAACTACATAAATGCTACCTTTCTACTATAGGACTATATATAAGAATTTGTTGTATTGTTGGGAAAAAAATGCGATTCAAAAAGTTGTTTTGGTCCTGGACAAGGGCACCGAAAACCATTAAAGAGATGTAAATGTATTTTCACACGTAAAGCTTGAAATCTACTGAACCTATATTATTCAATCTGTTTCCTTTAATTAAAAAATTGCAAAATTAAATCGGCGATCGTTATTTATTTTGGAATGAAGGCGCATTAGGAGACTGTTACCAACAAGTTCTGAGCTGACCTACTTTTGATGAAAATTTCTGGTGATTTTTGATGAAAATCACTGGCGATTCTAACTTGGGCGGTGCCCATCTTAATATAGGCAGGATTTCAACTGGGGGTGGGGATTTCCAAGAGTTCAGTTCGCGTTCGAGTCCTAATGCCTACTGTACTTCGTAGGTCCTGTGACGTTAGTCACACTGCCATGTGTGTAGAACTCCTAGCAAATAACAATTCATTTATATGATAATTGGCACTTCTATTCCTAATACTGACATTATAATGAAATCCTGTTCAATGGTATCCCATTCAATTTTCTTTAGTCTACATTGCCTCTGTATGACTACTAACATAAAAGTAGTAGTGTAAACCTCAATTGAGTCACATTGACCTTTGGTGGGTTCAAAATGGCGGCTGTGGGTGGTGGGTTCAAAATGGCGGCTGTGGGTGGTGGGTTCAAAATGGCGGCTGTGGGTGGTGGGTTCAAAATGGCGGCTGTGGGTGGTGGGTTCAAAATGGCGGCTGTGGGTGGTGGGTTCAAAATGGCGGCTGTGGGTGGTGGGTTCAAAATGGCGGCTGTGGGTGGTGGGTTCTGATGATAGTTCCATGTATTCATCCGCGGTGATGCGGTCTGGTGGTGATGCGGTCTGCCTCCGCGGGCAGAAAGTAGTCCCACGGAATGTACACCCTGCCTGGGGGGTTTCCCCCGGCCGCAGCGCGCTACATAGAACTTATAGTAATAAACTTAATCTATACGTGTTGGACGAGTCTTCACTCAAGGTATACACGCAGCTCAGATCACGTGATCAAGGCATGTCCTGACTTGTTCTGGGTTGTACAGTTCTGCCATGCGGAGGATGGGTACTAGTATTTCGCTGACGTCCTAGTAATAAACATAATCTATAGGTGTTGTACCATGTTAATAGCATCAGTCTAGCATCCGTGCCACCCTAGGGTCGAGTGTTTATTGTCCCGTGTATCTCCGCAAAAAATCAACAAACAAAATGGCGGCTCCAGGATGGTGTGGGGACGCCCTTTCCACATCACGGCGTCGATCCAAACCATAGCGCCATCTGCACACACTGACGCAAGGGAGACAACTCGTGTACACCAAGGGTATGGAAATAGACATTTTGGAGCTAGGGGAGCCACTAATGGACCGATGGGGTCGAGTGAGGTATCAAAGTGAAGCATTCGTGAAGGGGCATCTGATGGGCTGGATGTGGGGTTGAAATATCGGCATTCTGCGCATGCGCGGTGGCCCAAGGGTATGAAAATAGCCGTGTTGGACCTAGGGGAGCCACTAATGGACCGATGGGGTCGAGTGAGGTATCAAAGTGAAGCATTCGTGAAGAGGCATCTAATGGGCTGGGTGTGGGGTTGAACTATCGGCATTCTGCGCATGCGCGGTGGCCCAAGGGTATGAAAATAGACGCTTTGGAGCTAGGGGAGTCCCTAATGGTCCAATGGGGTCGAGTGAGGTATCAAAGTGAAGCATTCGTGAAGGGGCATCTGATGGGCTGGGTGTGGGGTTGAACTATCGGCATTCTGCGCATGCGCGGTGGCCCAAGGGTATGAAAATAGCCGTGTTGGAGCTAGGGGAGCCGCTAATGGTCCGATGGGGTCGAGTGAGGTATCAAAGTGAAGCCTAGGTGAGGAGGCATCTAATGGGCTGGGTGTGGGGTTGAAATATCGGCATTCTGCGCATGCGCGGTGGCCCAAGGGTATGAAAATAGCCGTGTTGGAGCTAGGGGCGTCCCTAGTGGACCAATGGGGTCGAGTGAGGTATCAAAGTGAAGCATTCGTGAAGGGGCATCTGATGGGTTGGATGTACGGTAGGAATATCATGCGCAGACGCAATGCGGAGCTCTCGTCCAATCAGAAGCGAGTATTTCAAATCCGTCACAGAGCTCTCAGCCAATCAGAAGCGAGTATTTTGACCCGGTGCATTATGGGACATATCCAAGATGGCGGGACGTATGTTCAAGATGGCGGCACATCCGGTGTCGGAAACTGGCCATTTCGTCGGGATGTGGTCACCTAGTGTCGAAAACTGGACCCTGTATGGGTCCCGCTAGACGTTTTGGAGCTAGGGGAGCCACTAATGGCCCAATGAACAAGTGTGTGACGTCACTTCCGGTTTGGGTGAATGGGGCGTGACCTTTGGCCATGTCTAGACTTGTCTGTGTCTGTCATGTACTGGGGTTTTTTTCTCTACAATGGCGTTCACGTGCTGTGGTGGGTCTGCGCAAGTGTGTGTGTGTGTGTGTGTGACGTCACTTCCGGTTTTCACTAAAACGATCTCCAACTTTCCCGGCCCCGGCGGGCCCCGGCCCCCCAGCGTGCACGCGCGCGCGGGTTCTCCGGCCGCAGCGCGCGCGCGCGCGTCAATGTAGGGAGAGGTTAAATCCACGCCTATTTCACCCGGATGTAAAAATGACGTCACTTCCGGTTTGGGTGAATGGGGCGTGACCTTTGGACATGTCCACACCTGTCTGACCGCCATTGTTGGAAAATGGCGGCTAATGGCGGATAATGGCGGAAGGTGACCGCCATTGTGGGAAAATGGCGGATAATGGCGGCTAATGGCGGAAGGTGACCGCCATTGTGGCAAAATGGCAGATAATGGCGGATAATGGCGGAAGGTGACCGCCATTGTGGGAAACCCCCACAGACAGGTCAGTACATGCATTCCTATGATGTTCACGCATAATAAAAGGATTGACCTGTAATCTGTGTTGTTGTTGCTCTCTTTTTTGGACTAACCCATCAGAATAGTACGTATCACGGACTACACCCGACGTCTAGGCGCGCATGTGTGACCTGGTCTATAAAACACGTCCCTCTGTATCCCACACCTTCATTTCTACGGTTGCAGAGCCATGGCGGAGATCCAGCCCTATGCGACTCGCATTTTACAGCATGCCACCGTGGTGAATTCATTCACGGGTTACCCAGCAGTGGTCCGGTCCATGTTTGCAGATGGCGACGACAACGAGGGACGACGCCAGATCCTGAACGAGTTCACAGAAGCGGTCCTCGACAGCGTGCACTCGATGGAGAGGTGTGCCATCACTCACCACTACTGGACTATGACATCCATCCTTGATGCTCGGGCTATGGACCACGAGCGCTCACGCCGGAACCAGCGACGACTGGTTGGCCTCACACTAGTCTGTGCCCTATTGACCCTGGTGCTGTGGTATTGACAGTGGGACTATAAATACGAGGGTCAGACAGAGTGTGTGTCATTCACCGTTCGACATTGGAGCAAGCATGTCACCCGTTCTACGAGCCATCCTTCCCCTTACACCCCGGGTGGGGTTACACGTCTATGAAGATAAAGTCACCCTGGTGGAAGACCGTGGAAATGTTTGCTGGTCGCCCGTTGAGACCGTATCGAATACGGTTAAGCTACATCGTGACGGCTGGACCAAATTTAAACGGGTGTTGAGCGGCGAGCTCGACGGACACCTCATCCACATAGACAATGCCATCTACGTATACCGTGCAACCTTCTTCCTACGCCTGGGCCGCTACCAAGACCCTACGCGAAGCTTCACCCTAGACCCCGATCTGTGGACAGCCTTGGAGAAAGTGGTGCCTATTGTCGACCAGCTGTTTACACCGGACGAGCGGTCATCAGACGAGTTGGAGTGGGCTCGTGCCCTGAGTGAAGCGGCGGCAGAACCCCATGAACAACTGTCTAGCCATGAACCCGACGACGAGGCCATTGATTACCCGGCTAGACTCAGTCAGCCCAGTGACATGACCACCTGATCCTTTGATCTCACGGGGTTCTCCTATAAATACGAGAGACAGTC
>JAVTVY010025928.1:0-102893 GCA_036873755.1 Hanleya hanleyi
CCATGGCCATGGTACACCTCAATAGTCACCACTCCATGGCCATGGTACACCTCAATAGTCACCACTCCATGGTTATGATACACCTCAAGTCACCACTCCATGGCCATGGTACACCTCAATAGTCACCACTCCATGGTTATGATACACGTCAAGTCACCACTCCATGGCCATGGTACACCTCAATAGTCACCACTCCATGGCCATGGTACACCTCAATAGTCACCACTCCATGGCCATGGTACACCTCAATAGTCACCACTCCATGGTCATGGTACACCTCAATAGTCACCACTCCATGGTTATGATACACCTCAAGTCACCACTCCATGGCCATGGTACACTTCAATAGTCACCACTCCATGGTCATGGTACACCTCAATAGTCACCACTCCATGGTCATGGTACACCTTAATAGTCACCACTCCATGGCCATGGTACACCTCAATAGTCACCACTCCATGGTCATGGTACACCTCAATAGTCAGCACTCCATGGTCATGGTACACCTCAATAGTCACCACTCCATGGTTATGATACACCTCAAGTCACCACTCCATGGCCATGGTACACCTCAATAGTCACCACTCCATGGCCATGGTACACCTCAATAGTCACCATTCCATGGTCATGGTACACCTCAATAGTCACCACTCCATGGCCATGGTACACCTCAATAATCACCACTCCATGGCCATGGTACACCTCAATAGTCACCACTCCATGGCCATGGTACACCTCAATAGTCACCACTCCATGGCCATGGTACACCTCAATAATCACCACTCCATGGTTATGATACACCTCAAGTCACCACTCCATGGCCATGGTACACCTCAATAGTCACCACTCCATGGCCATGGTACACCTCAATAGTCACCACTCCATGGCCATGGTACACCTCAATAGTCACCACTCCATGCTCATGGTACACCTCAATAGTCACCACTCCATGGTCATGGTACACCTCAATAGACCACTCCATGGCCATGGTACACCTCAATAGTCACCACTCCATGGCCATGGTACACCTCAATAGTCACCACTCCATGGTTATGATACACCTCAAATCACCACTCCATGGCCATGGTACACCTCAATAGTCACCACTCCATGGTCATGGTACACCTCAATAGTCACCACTCCGTTATGATACACCTCAAGTCACCACTCCATGGCCATGGTACACTTCAATAGTCACCACTCCATGGTCATGGTACACCTCAATAGTCACCACTCCATGGTCATGGTACACCTCAATAGTCACCACTCCATGGCCATGGTACACCTCAATAGTCACCACTCCATGGTCATGGTACACCTCAATAGTCACCACTCCATGGTTATGATACACCTCAAGTCACCACTCCATGGCCATGGTACACTTCAATAGTCACCACTCCATGGTCATGGTACACCTCAATAGTCACCACTCCATGGTCATGGTACACCTTAATAGTCACCACTCCATGGCCATGGTACACCTCAATAGTCACCACTCCATGGTCATGGTACACCTCAATAGTCAGCACTCCATGGTCATGGTACACCTCAATAGTCACCACTCCATGGTTATGATACACCTCAAGTCACCACTCCATGGCCATGGTACACCTCAATAGTCACCACTCCATGGCCATGGTACACCTCAATAGTCACCACTCCATGGTTATGATACACCTCAAGTCACCACTCCATGGCCATGGTACACCTCAATAGTCACTACCCATGGCCATGGCACTCAATAGTCACCATTCCATGGTCATGGTACACCTCAATATTCACCACCCATGGCCATGGTACACCTCAATAATCACTACCCATGGCCATGGTACACCTCATAGTCACTACCCATGGCCATGGTACACCTCAATAGTCACCACTCCATGGCCATGGTACACCTCAATAGTCACCACTCCATGGTTATGATACACCTCAAGTCACCACTCCATGGCCATGGTACACCTCAATAGTCACCACTCCATGGTTATGATACACCTCAAGTCACCACTCCATGGCCATGGTACACCTCAATAGTCACCACTCCATGGCCATGGTACACCTCAATAGTCACCACTCCATGGCCATGGTACACCTCAATAGTCACCACTCCATGGTCATGGTACACCTCAATAGTCACCACTCCATGGTTATGATACACCTCAAGTCACCACTCCATGGCCATGGTACACTTCAATAGTCACCACTCCATGGTCATGGTACACCTCAATAGTCACCACTCCATGGTCATGGTACACCTTAATAGTCACCACTCCATGGCCATGGTACACCTCAATAGTCACCACTCCATGGTCATGGTACACCTCAATAGTCAGCACTCCATGGTCATGGTACACCTCAATAGTCACCACTCCATGGTTATGATACACCTCAAGTCACCACTCCATGGCCATGGTACACCTCAATAGTCACCACTCCATGGCCATGGTACACCTCAATAGTCACCACTCCATGGTTATGATACACCTCAAGTCACCACTCCATGGCCATGGTACACCTCAATAGTCACCACTCCATGGCCATGGTACACCTCAATAGTCACCACTCCATGGCCATGGTACACCTCAATAATCACTACTCCATGGTCATGGTACACCTCAAGTCACCACTCCATGGCCATGGTACACCTCAATAGTCACCACTCCATGGCCATGGTACACCTCAATAGTCACCACTCCATGGTTATGATACACCTCAAGTCACCACTCCATGGCCATGGTACACCTCAATAGTCACCACTCCATGGTTATGATACACCTCAAGTCACCACTCCATGGCCATGGTACACCTCAATAGTCACCACTCCATGGCCATGGTACACCTCAATAGTCACCACCTATGGCCATGGTACACTCAATAGTGACTACTCCATGGTCATGGTACACCTCAATAGTCACTACTCCATGGTCATGGTACACTTCAATAGTCACTTACCCATGGCCATGGTACACTTCAATAGTCACCATCATGGTCATGGTACACCTCACAGTCACTACTCCATGGTTATGATACACTCAAGTCACCACTCCATGGCCATGGTACACCTCAATAGTCACCACTCCACGGCCATGGTACACCTCAATAGTCACTACCCATGCCATGGTACACTTAATAGTCACTACCCATGGCTATGGTACACCCTGCTAATAGTCACCACTCCATGGCCATGGTACACTTCAATAGTCACCACTCCATGGCCTTGGTACAACTCAATACTCACCACTCCATGGTCATGGTACACCTCAATAGTCACCACTCCATGGCCATGGTACACTTCAATAGTCACCACTCCATGGTCATGGTACACTTCAATAGTCACCACTCCATGGGCATGGTACACTTCAATAGTCACCACTCCATGGTCATGGTACACCTCAATAGTCACCACTCCATGGCCATGGTACACTTCAATAGTCACTACTCCATGGCCATGGTACACCTCAATAGTCACCACTCCATGGTCATGGTACACCTCAATAGTCACCACTCCATGGCCATGGTACACCTCAATAGTCACCACTCCATGGCCATGGTACACCTCAATAGTCACCACTCCATGGCCATGGTACACCTCAATAGTCACCACTCCATGGTCATGGTACACCTCAATAGTCACCACTCCATGGTTATGATACACCTCAAGTCACCACTCCATGGTCATGGTACACCTCAAGTCACCACTCCATGACCATGGTACACCTCAATAATCACTACTCCATGGTCATGGCACACCTCAATAGTCACCACTCCATGGTTATGATACACCTCAAGTCACCACTCCATGGTCATGGTACACCTCAATAATCACTACTCCATGGTCATGGCACACCTCAATAGTCACCACTCCATGGTTATGATACACCTCAAGTCACCACTCCATGGCCATGATACACCTCAATAGTCACCACTCCATGGCCATGGAACACCTCAATTGTCACCACTCCATGGCCATGGAACACCTCAATTGTCACCACTCCATGGCCATGGAACACCTCAATAGTCACCACTCCATGGCCATGGAACACCTCAATCGTCGGTGCTAGATAGCATTTACTGGAGAATTGCATAAACATCGTCGAGAAAGGCGCCATCTCTCTTAATTGTTTTGTTATACAGAGAATAGGAATATTCAGCGGTAGACAAACATGATTGAACATAAGGGCTTCTGTTTGTAGTACCGAACAATAAGGACGCCAGAATTCTTAAGATCGAACAACGTAGGGCTTTTATAGAATGCATACATTTCGCCTTTTTCCACAAGCTCCAATCTTGTCTGAAAATCTTCAGCCTATATACGAAATATATTTAATGTCCGTCAAATTGTGAGAAGCATTTCAATTAACGTGTGCATTAGTTGCATAAGGAGCAACAATTCGTTTCATCAATACGTAGAACCAAACGGTCTCCTGTGTCTCTTATCTATCTGTTACTGTTTATGTTTTCCCATCGGTTTCCATGCAACCTGCATTATTCAGTCCAGCGTACCCCGGTCTCAAAGAAGAATACTCCTTCCCGGTAAAACCATGAACATCTGCAGCCGAGGAAAGCCTCTTGCCTTTCGAACATATCTACTGCTTAATCGATGTGACGTGAAGAAAACAAAACGTTCAACGTTATGCAAAATCCTGATACAATTGGTTTTGTTTCAACGTATTAATCTAACGATAGCGAGGAAAGGGGGAATACGGGTAGTGAAAGGGTTACCACAGATAATATAATGTTAGCCGGAGTCGTGTTATTGAAAAGGTATACAGTTTGGATTTAACTCAATGGCACCAATACTCGAAGTTTTGATTTTGCGAGAGCTCGAACTAACCAAAAAAAACGTAAGATGTTCTCGTGGGAATGTTCCACGGCATCACATTTCCAGATTGTGGTCTGATGAATTGAATCATTTTATATGATCGTGGATGTTGTCATTCATCGAAGTACGCAGTAATTAGAAATAAATCGATAAATCTGGTCTTCCGGATTGTTGCCTACGGCATGAAGAAATTAGTTCCAAAGTTAATGCAGACAACTACAAAATCTTGATAAATTACCTGAGGATAACGCTTAAACCCCCAGGAAAAATATCCCGAACTGTTAATGTACAAGTGGCCGCACATATCGATTATGAAGTTTTTCGGCCTTTGTGGAGTTTCCGGAGTTTTCAGGCCCAGGCCAAAAAGCAATTGTGCAATTTTTCGGCCCAAACAGGAATAATTTTGGAGTTTTGCGGCCAAGCATGAAGGGTAGTTGTGGAGTTTTGTGCCCCAGACTGAAGAGCAATGATATCTTCACACGATCATTGGCAGAATTTGGCAAGTTAATACTTGGTTCAATTTCTCGAGTGAAACGAATACGAAACAAAGCCGGTTAATCATATATTGCATATGAAAGTTCTTTGCTCCGTTTTGGATGGGAATGAGAGAACCAGAGTCACCCTTGTCATGTGTGACGTACATTGCGTAGGGTATGTATGTTGCGTGTTTCACAATTTTTACAATTTCTTGTGGGAGAGATTCTCAAGCAAGGAATTTACGCACAGAAATGGCAAATTTCGCAGATGCCGATGATGTTCTGTTTTGATTCAGGTTACTCATTTGCCACTTGGGCTAAGACAGGAATTAAGTGAAGCTACTAGATCATACAATGGAACTTATCGACCATATAATATCTAGGTGTGTTGTTATATATAGAGCATGCTGTGAAAACATGGATATTTACGCTCGATACAGAGACGGTTGGCTTGGATGCCTACTGGTGGAACAATTACTTGCAAATACAATAGAAAACTCTGAGGTGATACCAAGCGGTTCATTGATTTTCTCGAAACACACCAGAGGGGAATGATGGGCGCGACAATACCATGATTTTACATTAACGTTGACATCTTACCCAATTATTACATCCGAAGTTGACCATCTAAATATCTCTCCACATTAGAAACCGCTCGCATGCTTTTCAAATTCACATAGATGTCTTCTTCGAACAGAAAGTTCTGGTGTTTATGTGCGAAGTTCACTGTAATGTTCAGGTGATGGCATGGTGCCACATTTATCACAGCACAATACTGATATAATTAGATCCACTGGCATATCCCAAGCAAACAAGGCCGGGAACCAGGATGAATGAGTGAGTGAGTGAGTGAGTGAATATAATTACCGTTGCTTTCAACAATGTTTCAGTCATATCACCGCCTTTAGATTCTCTTCACACATGAAACCATTTCTAGACCCCCATACCCCTCTGGTGCCCCAATTACTCGCCTCTTACGATAGGCTTTCTGAGGAGCTGAGACCCTTCATTCTTTGGCTAGGAACCACCCAACATTCAGTTAATCGTGATGGGTGTGGAGATAGCGGGCATACTTTATTTCATCACGGTAATTCGTATTATCTGAGATGCTACGTTCCTTATAAAAATGTATCATGTAAACACTGTGGTAAATACAACGGTTATTTTGCGAATTTACTATGATATATTTTTGCCATGGTTACCATGGTTCATCATGCTATGTTTAGTATAACATAGCACATTTACCACGGTTCGACCATGTTTCACCATGGTGCGCCATTGTAATTATACCATGGTTTACTCTGGTAGGTGTACTATGGAAAACCATTTTAATGATGCTAAAATATCATGACTGTATGATAAGCCATGATGGGACAGCAGACGTCCTGTCGAAGAAACATGGCAGTTCTTGAGCAGGGACAGGGGAGTTACTTCCTGGCACCATCTGTCCCAAGATATATGCAGCCGTGGAAAGTAACTTGGGAGGTTTGAATGATATATATTTAGATAATGTGGGACTTTCATTACATATAAATATGGTGAAAACAAAGAAATGATTATTTATTTTTGAGGAATTGATGTACGTGTCTGCGCATGATTACGAACATAAAATGGTTCTTGAGAGACAAAGACTGAATCAATTGTCAGCAGGGTTCGCAACATAGGCATTTCAGACACTCCTCTGGCTTTTTCATCTTAGCATTCCTCATCGCATTGTTGGGCTCCAGTGTGTAACACATGAGATTTTATCTGAGAAACACCTCCATACTATACCTGAATAAAAAAGCATTAGATACATGGGACTGAAGCATACCATGACCAATATGTAGAACACAGTATGATATAACATTGACCAACTAATAATATAACATGTTAAAGGATTAAGCAAAGCGTAAATCTGCTATCTTAGAATGACACAGGTGAAAACTACAATCCATCGAATGACACACATAATTATTGTCAGGACTGCAATGAAAACAGCTGAAAGGCAGACATAAGTTGTGCTTTGATTTGGCATGTCTGGGGAATGCAATGCCCCAGCTTATTTCCCGCGATCAGCATGATGCAGGCGCAATAAGGTGTGAGATCTTAGATGTAACCCGATATGCCAAATAGCAAAGTATCTCCCTCTTCTAGATGTGTCAGTTTCAATCCTGTTAGTTAACCATCAAATTAGATGAGCAATATGATTTACAGGATGTTCATTTTCATCCATAATTCCGTTGGCATGGTTGCATATGAATATTTTGAAGAAAAAAAAGTTATAAAAAATATTTATATCATTATGTGTATACTTATCGTTTCACCATATAGCTAAATTTCATTCTGATTTTACCAAATATATTGATTAATTTATTGACACCAAGTTATTACTGGCCTGGAAGCCCAATACATAATAAACTTCTACAGTACCTGACAAGCAGAAAAAAAGAATATGAGGTTGACAGCTAGGTAGAGGTGCGTCGGAAGCCAATTCAAAGTGGTACGACATAGCACTTTAGGCGAGGGTGCAGGGGCCGCCTAGGTCCTCGAAGCTCTATGGGTCTAGATCGCCGGAGACGCGTTCTGAGCGATTTCTGGCGAATAAAATCACTCTGCATTAAAGCGTACTTTTAGTTCTTTCCTTAGGCGCTAATGAGCTTCTGTTTCAACCATAGCTCGTTAGGCCGTACATGGTTTGAAATACAAGGTCCGGTACGGACCTGTAAAGGTAGCATTAAGCCAGAAACAACCTATACAGCGTGTAGGCATATGACATATTGGACTAGCGAACATATTGGACAAGCGAACGACGAAATTCGTATGAAGAAAATTAATTTCTTGTTTCGTTGATAAAATAACGTGAATACCAACCGGCATCATGCATATGAACGTACATGTTACTTTCCATGCATGGTCGAAATTGTGCCGTGATGGCTAGCCGGTGCTCAAAGCCACTATCGAAATCATTGGCGCTCTGGACCGAGTCTTATTCCACTTGGGAGGTATCAAAACTGCTTGCATTTCTAAATTTGTTTTTTTTTAATTTTGTGCTTTCTTCTTTCTATCTTCGTTTTTCCTTTCTTTCTTTCGTATTTATTTTTTTTTATCGCGCAAAAGTGGTTAGGCAGTCTTCTGTTGTTATCGATTAGATGGAATTAGTCGCGAACATAGCGAAAGCAATTACTGAGAAAATTATCACAAAAAGCATCCTCTCCCGATATCTCTTTTAATTGTTTACCTGTAGATCAGTTCACTCGTTCCTGTGTGACGTCAATCTCGAGTCGGTAGTTTTTTTTCTAGCGAGGTGCGACAAAATTGTGAAGCGAGCTGGAGCAGGGTATGGAGGTATAAAATCCAGCCCACTGTGAACTACAATTACTGTTTTCTTCAATGAATTCATGCGTATGTTATAAAAAACAATATGACCTATACACTTTGTAAGCTAATATGGCCAAGTGCATAATTTATTTAACATGACATGATTTTTTTTAAGCCGTACGACGTCGGGCGATACAGGTTAGTTTTCCTGGGTATTCTTGCATTTACCAGTTTTACCCCTGTTGAGCCGTTTACTCCATCAGACGTCCACGATGCTCATCCATTACCATCGGATGAGTTATTTGAGCTAATCTGTCATCACAGCTCCTGAGCTAGCGTATCTAATTCCGCTTAAGCCGGTGCTAGTGGCCGTGTGGGTACTTCATTGTCTCCACATGAACAGCTGCAATAAAAGCGCGGCTGAGATAATAAGACTACATCCGAGAATTCACCGAATTCTCGGGTCTGAATATTAGGTGTCGGTGAATGCTTTCCTGTAGGGTCATATGTTTGCTTTTTAGTCGCCGGACGTCGTCAATTTTTCCCACCTCTTGCATATCGCTCCAATAAAAAATAATATGACCTATACACTTGGTAAGATAATGTACATAATGTATTTAACATGACTAACGAGGTATTGTAGCACTACTTGCGATAATATTTTATCTTGTTTGAAACAGGATTAGATCACGATATAAAAAAAATAAATAAATAAAAACAGTTGCAAAAACATTCGTGTTTTTAAAAGAAAATTGAAAGGCATTGGGAAAGACATTCGAAACATAACGTCCGAGTACAGTGGTCTGTAAGTTATACAAAGGGGATGTGTTTATAGTACCGTAACCTGTTCTGTGGTTTACAGAACAACGTAGCGAGTAGCGCCAGGAATAAATACGACTCACCATTTCTCACAGGCTTCAATCTTCAGTCTATATATAAATCTTTTAGTATCCGTCAATATGCTGAAAGCCTTTTAATGTGTGTATTGGTTGTTTATGGAGGATTTAATCACCCAACACTTCTTTTCATCTTTACGTAGCGCCAAAAGGAGTCTGCTGTTCCCCTTATATGTCTGTTGGTTTTTGTCTTTTCCCAACAGTGTCATCTACTTTATTGATTTTCCATACAACCTGAAGTATCCCTGCTAACGTACATTTGTCTCAAAGAAAATTAACATTTCTCGGTCAAAACCAATACTATAAGCATTACCACTTGTACATATGAGACGTATTTCAAGATTTGAACTCGTCTTTATTTTACTACATTGCATATATTTGATATTCATTGCATATTGGCTGTGTTCGATTATAGAAATACCATATCATTGTGTATCCATGTTAGAAGTTGGGGTCAGCTTAGCGACGTAACTGTCTGACCAGTCTGATTGTATATGGTAGATGGGATGCTGTGAATTCATTCGCGACTGCTCGGCTTATTCCGTCTGAGTCGTAATACCTCGCGAATTGATGGTGTACGGATTTTACAGCTATCAGCTGTAAACCGTGATTCGCCGCGCGTGAGGTACACCTCATGCTGTAAGATGTGTTTCCGCTCAGATAGTCCTTGCAGTATTTCTCCCTTGTCAGAAGATAAAATATGTATCCAAATGAAATGGATATTCCCTTGATTCTACCCGCGAAGGATCTCTTCTAATTTGAGGTGTTTCTCCTCGTTTTTCTTCTAGAGCTGATCTTCATGGTAACGGAAGCCATTCAGCTGAAATGCGCTGTTCGGAATTTCGGCGTGATACAGTACTTTCAACATGGATGCCAATATGGATTCCTAGCAGTGCGTCACGAGGTACTAATGTCCTACATCATCCGAGATCGCGTCGAGTGGCTGTGAATTATGCAATTGACCGAGCAGAAGAAATTAGCCTTCCCATCGGTGTACTTCACCATCTAATCTATTTCCTTCCAGGAGAGAGAGGCAGAGAGAATTAAGGTTTAATGTCACGTTAAGCAATATTTCAGCTATTTTAGCGACGTTCAAACAAAATTCTAAGTATTGTAACAAAAACAAGTCAACAACCCAGCAATCAAGAAGTAATGAACACAACACATCAAAAGACAAGCACACGCATTTAAACTTATGCAACTAACCGATTTGTCTCAAATAACCTAAGATGCAGTCTTCTTTCACGCGACCAAAACGATCTTCTAACGTAGCTCTCGATACAAAGAATCTCTTACAATCTTAAAATATATACATATGTTTCACTGTGAGATATTCGTGGCATGGAATATACCTTGAGGCTGGGTCATTTTCTAGCATATGTTCGTGAGTTAATCGTGCATGGTCGGCCCAACATTTTTTGAACTCATGAAGTTTGTTTTTATTCATAGCATCCCATAAAGATTGAAACAGCTTTCTCACATAAGTACAGATAGAGAGTCTGAAATCACTAAATGGGATTCCAACAGGATCAACCTCATTATCTGGGGCTGCCTTAGCCATTTTATCAGCCTCAGTATTACCTTTGATGCCAACGTGACTAGGCAACCAACAAAACACAATATCAATCTGTTGATCAAATCTACAGTCATATAATAATATTCAAGATGGTGGAATGGGTTGAAGTTCCACTTTTAATCGCTTGAAGGAATGACAGTGAATCTGAGAATATGACATATTTTTCCCTTTAGTGGACACAATACCCTCCATTGCCGACAATATAGCAATTGCCTCTGTAGTGAATACCAAACTTTTACCTGGCACATACTACTCTCTTATCATTAGGGCCATCTGTATCAATAGCCTGATGCGATATGTATTTTTCTCTCAGTAGACCAAATTCTTGTGTATACACGAGCTGGCTCGTGTCTGCCTTTTTGTATTTCCTCAGTGTAATATCTACTTCTGGTTTAGCTAACTACTACAGTGGAATAGGTAAAATATGACTAAGCTTAATACCAGCTGCTACAGTGTGTTGTTTCACATGAATTCCAGGAGGTGGAATAATTGGTTTCTTTAAATGGAAATCTACGTCCTGAGGGTTGAAAACACAGTTATATGCAGGATTCGAGTCATTTGTTCTCAATTTTGTGATATTGCAATGGTAGTTTAATTCTTCAAAGTTCTAAAGGAAATTAATCTGCTTCGAAATAGAAGCTTTCTTTATAGGGGATGTTCTGAATGCTTCAAGGTAAAATCTTAGCCCTTGATGGAGACTATGATCTAGCTTTGCCAAGTTTGACTTGCTTACACCGTTGTAAAGAATAGAGCCATAATCAAGCTTGGAACGAACAAGTGATCGATATAAAACAGGAGGTTAGTTCTGGTGTAGAATTTAACTACAGGCGAGTCCACGGGTATCAATAGGATACAGGGTCAACTGTGCATGCAGAGATTATTGATGTGTGATTTCAAGTAAATTATGATTTGTCAGCTTACCTTGTAGGTACATTACTCTGTTCCAGGCTGCGTCATTTTCTATAGGTCAAGGATCTTGTTTGTTTAACTGTATATACGCATGAACAAAACTGTTTGTGTATTTAAACTTAAGAAAACGTCCCTCTTGAAGTATATGAGTATTCCATGGTACAAATAAGTGAAGCATTTTACATCTGTCTTCTGGGGAGTGGTCTGCGTTTGACATTATCTAGATTGTCATTTTGAGGTATGTCGATGTCTGACAACGAATTTGTTTCAAACGACGTCTATGTATTGTATGGAAAATCATCAAAGCCAACCTGAAGTAGACTCTTGGAAACATTCCCATTAAGGTTGTATGCGAGGACCCTTCATGTGAAATTACATCTCGAAGTCCTGTACTCTCATGAATAGAACGCCTCTTTCCTTTCCACCATATACTGCTTGATCGATGTAAAGTAAATACAATAAAACGTTCAACGTTAAGCAGAATCCCGATACTTGTAGTATTGATTCGACGATTTGCCATAACTTTAATGAGGAAACGGAGAATATGAGTAGTTGAAGGGTCACCACAGAAAATATAATGTTAGAATAGGTAGCCATGTTATTGGAGATGGGCAGAGAATTTGTATCATATTCCGTGATCGCGGATGTTGTCATTCTTCGATGATTGCAGTAATTAAACGTAAAGCAATAAATCTGATATTCTAGATGTCAACTTGCTGTCTCTACAAAAGAAATCGAAAGACAGATAAGTTAATATTGAATTTCCAATTTGGGAATTATTTCTCAAATAGATATCTGAAGTTAGTAGAGACAACTTGAGGATTACTAGAGAGGTCAAGGTCAGCAATCACCACACATTCAATTACTCACGGTGAGTGTGGACTCCTGGACTTTACGACAAAAGAGATGATTACAATTTCGACATTCTGAACTTTCTGGATAGTAATAATCCAGAGGGATCTGCATATGGCGTATACATATTTCGTAGCATTTGCTAGATCATGTGTGAAATGTTACTACTTTAATGAACGTCACAATACATCATTGGAGAAACTCATGAACAGGGTTATACCACCAAGCGCTTCCACCCGCTTTGGAGAATCATGTGACGCGATGATAGGAAAAGACGAGCATAGCGTGCAAGGTATTTGACTTTACGTTTTGTAACTTGTGTCTAATTCCGCTTAGTCTGAGGCTAAGGGCCGTATGAATACCATGTAATTCAACAAATTCAGATGATTATTCGCAATCAAATTGATAACTTTTGACGGCGTCTGCCTTGACATAAAAAGTTGAATGCTGTGCATAATGCTTCAATGTACTTTCAATTTTGCGAGAAAAATAGTTAATACGGAAGCTATGTTGATCTAGCCCTTCATCTTTCTATTTTTAATGGAAGGGAAAGCGGCATTCATTTTGCGATATGGAAAGCTGGAACAGCTGGTATCGAACTCTCGTCTTCCTAATTTTTGCTTAGCGAGACGTAAAGCTGAATTGTCAAGGACTTCGCCTCGGATTTATTTGTTGTCCGGGTTTCACGAGATTTTGAATGAGGAATGATGTGGCATGATTTTGTCCTCTGCTGTGAGATGCATACATCATCACTGTGGGATGTGCACAGACATGTTTGTTTTCGGGTGACAGATCATCATAGGCGTTGCCAATAATTGTGAAATTTCACATATACCTATCGTACCACGATATGCCGTTTGTGAGTGTATCTCCTGTTTCCAGCAAAGGATTCAGAAATAAAATGAAAAACTTGATTGTTCCTTGTGTCGCTATGCACATTACTCACAACGTCTATGTTGATTTATCGCTTGGAAACAAACGCATCTACATGCGCGTAAGCTCACATAGCTGATGTTGTACGTCTCAGAGCAGGAAAAAATAATACTGTGTCAGTCCTCATTAAAATCTCATGGAATAGGGAGAAGAAAGGATTTCCTAGGCGACTTTAACGGCGAGTGTTTAGTTATACACACGTGATTAATTAACCCTAATTGGTCTTGGTGGTTCCATTCGAACGTTTTTATTTACAAAACGTTAGATATATACTCTGATCGCTTTGATCCCTTTTACGAAGTTTCAGCAGCCAATCAGAAGCACCGCCCAGGAACTTGCCAGCGGAAATTTCCTGGTGATACCTGTATAGTAACAAGAGTAAGTTGATATGGACGCTGACACTTAGAAGAGAAAAGTAGCTTTGACCTCGGCGTGGATGTCAGTTGTAATAACAAAGTTCAAGCTGCACGCCTATCGACATGTGGTTCGGCTATATATACAGATAGAAAACAGCTACGGTAACAGGCGGTCACACCCGTTGTGGTCGTATACCAGTATAAAAAGGTTCAGATTTGACTTGATTGAGTTAGCGCAGATGGGTGGGCCTCCCCCTCCCCCCTCCCTCACACTCATTCCATTAAAATTTTCTCTGGTGCTCCGAATCGAAGAACCGTTGAAAGTTACTTCGCATCTTTATAGCTTTATATATTGTTTCATTTTCAACATTTTACATAATACCCGAAGCAGAGGACCATGGGTAAATTCAAAATGGATGGCATGGGGTTGTAACTGGGAAGTTGGGTGTTTGATCATATTCTTCAAAATTAGTGCATTTTTATACACACGCAAATGTATAAGTGCCAAATAGTTTTTTATCTCACAAGTCAGATAATTCTTACTAATTTTTCAGGTAGTTCAGGCGAAGTGAATGACACAATTTTTTTTTCGAAAATATGTCCAAAAAAAATCGTCCACAAAATGGCTCATATGTAGAATATGACGTCGCACTAAAATCTTCAGAATCGCAATATCAGATTTTGTTACATTTTCCGGTGGCGCTTGAACAAGAGATTCAGCTTCCCAGCTTTACGTAGCTTGGCGCTACGTTTCGTAACTTGTGTCTAATTCCGCTTAACCCGGGGCTAGGGGCCGTATAAACCCATGTACTTCAAGATCCTCGTAATGCTCATATGAACAGTCACAATCAAAGCGTGACTGAGATACATCATTCTCTAGATGACGACTTTACAACGATTATTATGGATTAAGAATACTGATCAGCGATACGGATTTTATATTTTTGGAACATCATGATGTCTTGTCGGCATCACTGAAAACTGTTGACCGCTTCTCTCTTGCAGGAAACTAGCCTATGTTTATGTATACTATGATTGTCTTTTTGAATTTGGTGCTAATACTGTTATATGGAATATGGAATAGGTCTTTGGATCATGGACGCGGATATTCTTTAATGGACGACGGCTGAATTATGAATGACGGACTAGACGCTTGTAATTATGGATAATGAAACTAACGAAATATTGGTAAGTCAACTATTATTTCTAGAATATTTTCCATACGATACCCAGTAAGCGGCCATCGGACATCACAGAGCTCAGAGCAAGGGCCACCCATTCTGATATTGTTCTATATGCCACAAGTGATGGTTGTGCCAATTTTGCTGCTTTGGACCAGCCGGTCACGATTTTTCTGCTGAGTCACTTGACTGAAATTTCCCGGAATTCACTAATAAAGATAACTACTACACACAAAGATACTTTTTCCCAATAGCAGGCTTCGGTTGATGCAACAGTACCCAGGATAATTGCGGTTGGACTTTGAATTCGGGTTAGCACTGTGTATCCTATTACCAGGTGTACACGGTGAACCGGGAAGTGTCGGTTAAAAGGCCCTCCTTGTCAAAGCGAATATTTCTGGTTGAATTGTGGAACTTAATCAGTAATCAGTTTCTGTCACGTGGAATTCAAAGAAAACACAATCGGTATTGATTTTTCTGCACTGGCTTTTTGTCCGCTTTTCGCTTCATGGAATGACTTTCAACGCCTGTTCATTTGATCTACAGTAAGGAAATTGCTAGACAGAGCTAGATCATAAATATACCAAGCCAGGCATACATTGCGAATTACGTATATTAATTACTTTCCTTTTACCCAGTTCTTGGAATAAATTGATTATTAATCTGAACATGATTTAGCATGCCCAGTGAGAAATTTAACTGGAATTCGTTTCGAGGCTACCGGAAGTAAGATTTCAGTTCCATTGCCCCTGCAAACATTTACGAGCAATTTAGGGCATCGGCCACCGTCTAAACACAGGGGTAAACATGTGCTACATTCGAGTCATTATATCCCATTTACGTAGCAGTGTTGTTCGAGCCAAGCCATTAGCCTCGCCTGTGTTTGAACTGGCTGTCTTGAAGTGCTGTCGAAATGATAAAGTTTGTTCTGGCGCTGTGCACTTTATGGACATTAGTATTATAATCAGTTGATGTGATTTCTGATTCTATTAACCGGAAAAAACGCGTTAATGTAATTTGTGAATTTTCGTGTGAGACAAAATTCTAGTTCAATAGATTTGGGTAGAATATTGCCACAATTGGAGAAGTCAATATTCCAAGGTGATTCCTCTTTGGAATGTTGGGTTTATACGTGCTTTTTCTGTTTAATTGCTAGTTTTCCGCTTCCATGAGTATATTAATTACCAGTATGTTCAAAGGGATACAAGCTATATATCTGGGTCAAGCTCTACGACAAACAGAAGAGTTGCATTGCCTGTTACAGAGATGTCATATTCGAAAAACATTTTCGACTATTTTTGGGCCTGTTTTTTTTTCATTTTTCTTTGTTTTTATCCCAGTACTTATAATCTTATGTAAGGCATTTGGGGTAGAAAATTCACGCATTGGATAGAAAAATCGAAACGCTCATATATATATTATAATCTCGTGGATAGAGATGCGAAGTTTCTCGATTGTTTTCTCGGAGGGCGATGCCAATCGGCTGAAAACTATCGACAATGCCAAATCTGCCTGATTGCATGACCGTTAGAGCAACGCATCACGGCTAAATTTCATAATGGCAGCCACGAGGGTGTACTCATTTTTTCCCTTTTTTTCTCAAATGTGATCAGTTCGTGTTCCATAATGTCTGCATTGAATTCACCTCTAAGAATTATTCTACAATTTACCGAACAACTTTTGTGGGATAATAATAAAAAAAAACCGAGAAAAATAAAAAAGAGCAGTTCTGTTAAATAAGTTTCTGACGTCACTAATACGTCTCCAAACTGGGCAATGGAATTAATTTTACATTTTCTTGCAGAAAATTTTATTCACATATATATTGCAGAAAGATTGAACTCTCTTTCCTCAGAGGAAATGAAAATATTCAAGAAAGCGAAGCACTACCTGTTGAGGAAAGAGGTGATTTCATAACCAGCAGAAGTGGCTATTAATTGAGGGATTGAAGTTGGTTCAACTGCCTAGATAAAAGTACCTTCATTTAAAGTTTGATGTTTCTGTCATGAAAGCGTACAATTCTACTCAAATCTACTTTGACTATTCTGGAGTCATTGCGACAAAGGAAAATCGGAACGATTCAACGTACAATTTGTATTGGAGCGATATGCAAGAGGTGGAAAAAATTGACGACGTCTGGCGACTTAAAACTCTACAGGAAAGCATCGCGTTTTGAAATAAGGGTCAAGCTTTCCTATCTAAACCTATTTGACTGGGCGAATTTACATATGCCCAGACCTTCGCCCCCACACCTTAAATATATTTTTTACTCCTTGGCTACACCCCACATCTTTGAACTATACTTATAGTATAAACATAACACTTTTCAATGATTTACTGATTTTCGGTCATAGTGACCTTGACCTTGGATATGTTTACGTCAAAATCAATAGGGTTCCTTTTTGTCACATGGGTAACATACATGTATACACCAAGTTTGGTATCGATTCATGACCTGGAACTGGAGATATCGCACAGCTTACAACTAGAGCGTTATGGACTTCGGTATAAGAGCGTTATGGACTTCGGTATACGCGTTATGTACTTCGGAGCGTTATGGACTTTCAACAGTTTTCAACAAGAGCGTTATGGACTTCGATATATTCCCGTGCACACCTTCGATTGTGATTCAATTCATGAAGATTTTTTATTATCTACATGTATCTATGATCATTTATAAAATATCGTAAAAAATTATTTGAGATAGCATAAATAGAGAGAGAGAGGGGGGAGTTAAGGTTTAGCGTCGCGTTCAGCGATATTTCAGCTATATAGCGACAATCAAACAAAATTCTAAGTATTCAAGTTAATAACGTAGTAATCCAACTCATTAAAACATACACACTTATCAAACTTATGCAACAAACCGATTTCTCTCTATGATTTTCCCTAAGATACAGTCTTCTTTCATCCGACTAAAAAGATCTTCTAAAGTAGCTGCTCGATAAAAATAATCTCTCACAATCTTAATATATATACACTCGATAAGAATATGTTTCACTGTGAGACCTTCGTGGCATGGAATACACCTTTGGGCTGGCTGTGTTTTTAGTAAATGATTGTTCGTTAATCGTGTATGGCAGATTCTACATCGTCTGACCGTGGCTTGATCGAAACGTTTATGGCTGTTCAGATGAGTATAGCCTACAGTTTTTTTAACTAATGAAGTTTGTTATTATTCACAGCATCCCATAAAGATTGAAACAGAGGGTCTGAAATCGCTATAAAAGATTCCAACAGGACCAACCTCATTATCCAGGGCATATAGTTCATGGTCAGTCAACTTGTATATATACGTTATATACTTCTAACCTATCACCATCAGCATGAATTACGAAAATCTAGCTATGACCCTTTAAAACATATAGCATTATATGATATTTGGGCTTGATCACTAGTTCAAGGTCGGTCAACTTGGTTTATAGGTTTCTTTCTAAATCACCAGTTGCAGATATAGTATGAATATATATGATGAGCCTGAGTGTAATCCTTCAAAAGTTATCACCGATCCTAGAATTTGACTTTGATCAAATAGATCAAGGCCAGTCATCGTCAATAAGCTTCCGATTCATGATGCACGGACAGACAGGCGCATCAGCCTGGCAAACCTTGTTGACCAAAAGTCGGCAGAGGAGTAAAAATTAATAGGTATTTCTTCACCATCACAATCTACATATCTGAGCAGCTGTACTTGCAGCATAAACATACACATTTTCAACGATTTACTAATTTTCGACCACTGTAACTTTGACCTTTTACCTTAATAGGATGTCTCTTTGAACCGTGAGTAACGTATACCCAAAGTTTTGTACTAATCCATACCTTGGAAGTGGGGATATCGCACGGACAACAAATGTTAACTGACGGATTAACGTACAGAACTCATCATCGCATTACACGACCTCGTCTTGGACGGGCGTAAAAAAGAAGAGTCTAAGTCATTCTTGATTGTATCCGTGATATTTTACACTGAGGCTTAACCCTATCTGGCCTGGGCTTTTTGGGACCTGGGGGGGGGGGGGCCGAAATGGCCCCCCCTAATTATTTTTCTTACCCTTGAGCTAGGGGGCTGAAACTTACCACACTATACCCTTGGGTCAAGCTCTACCAGAAAATGTAAAAAAATCCAAGATGGCCGCTTTGATGACGTCACAGTGACGTCATTTTCAAAAACAGCATTTCTGGGTCGATTTTTCGGTCGAATTTTCCGAATTTTTTATTTATGAAATTTCTCCGCTAAAACTGCATGATAAATTAGTAAATATTAATGTGATCTGAAATAAAATAGTTTTTGACCACTTTTCATCGCGGAAAGCAGAAATTTTGAAGAAATGTGACAAAAACATCACTTTGCTGGTACACCACGTGGCCGCCATCTTGAATTTACCCATGATCCTCTGATCAGGGGGTTATGCAAATGGGCTCAAAATGAGCCCAATATGATAACCTATAAAGTCCGAGAGTTTCAGCACACCATTTTTCGTCGTTCCGGAGATAGCGCAGAAAGTTTGGTAGGGGGGGCCCCCCCAGGCCAGGTAGGGTTAAACTGAGAGAAAAATGTTCTGCTGACTTATTGGGAAGTAATTTTTTATGATATATGTTCGTCTCCTTGGTCGCTACACAAATCCATGGTTGAACGCTTGAAAATGGAGATAACCCCAGGAAAGGTCACAAGGTTGTTGTCATGGCCACCTCACATTACTCCAAGTTAAAATATTATCTTGAAGGATAATAATACCACAAAGCAAAGAGTAGCCAAATATGGGAGATGGGGTGGGGAAAATGTGTCAGCCAAAATGCACCAATGACGATTTAGAACATGAAACACGAGTCATTCTGTAACCACGAATATTACCGATGGCGTCTTTGAAAAGCTTTGCAATTTGTAAGCCAGTATAGTCTCCATATTTGCATAAGGAACATAGTATGCCTAGGGTCAGTGTTTCACCTGGTGGTAAATTATTGTAAACGAAGTCTACCTGTCATCATTGATGGGGAAGGTGGGGATAAGATTACATGAACAAATGTAGCACTTGCAACTCAATCGTTGTCAACGAAAGATTCGGAGCGCTGGAAAATCTGCAATTGTACAATATTTGTATATATATTTTAGCTGTGATGCCACGAATAGGTTTCCAGATTAATCAACAATGCATTAATTTGATGAGATTATGTTTTTATCTGTCCAAATCAAAGCAAAATCAACTAAAATCGGACGGACTATGATCAACATGACCGACCGCAGTTCGCATAAGCCCGGTGGGAGTCAGGTTCAGCAATATGAACGGTTTGAGAAAGCATTTTTAAAGTCTGTTTTCAGCTTTGAATGAAAGTGTGTCACTGATTGTTTTTTAATTATCGACGAATTTATCGTATGATCTGCATGCAACCCCCCCCCCCCCCCCCCCCGTACATATGATGGAAACGTTGATTTCACCTTCTTCCACTTTGCGTCATGCCACGGGTGAACACCTGGTCGTTGCCGAGGACGGCTGCACGTGACCGCTTGCCTCCGGGGGTTATACGAGATATATTCGTCCAGCAAATTCCATATTTTCAGGATACGGTGTCACTCGTTAGGCCTGCCAGCCAACCAAATGTCTGCAATCTTCTCTGAGATATCATAAAATTTCATATTTCCTAATGCCATGTTCCAAATATGAAAGGGAAAATGTCATTGCAGATGGGTTTAGGTAATGTTTCGGTCGAATTTCTACACTGACATCAATTCATTGAGAAGCTCACCTCTGACCATTGCAAGCCCGCAGACTTAATATCTCAATCTTTGCACGGGTCGGATTAAATGTACTTGGAACCAGACGGTAGTCATTTGATGGGAAGCCATTCCCAGCAGTTCGCGGACCTGATCGCAGTCGTATGTACACCAGCATTCACGTTTAAGAACGGAAAAAGGCCATTAGAAAGAGCTCCCAATCTAAAACGTGACCATATTTTCAAATAAAAGAAATCAGCATCTTCGTCTATCAACAGTGAGTAGCATACCGCCTAGCACACAATCAGACCACACCGGCTATGCATGAACTTGGCCTAACAACTGGCGAGTGAGAATGTCCAAAGAGATTTCAGATAATTCGTTGTCTTTCAGAATGAATTGTTCGATGCCATGACGGTCTAGACAATGGTTTAATATTCAGTTTTGTTGTGTCACTTGGGGAATTTACTAGAGATCCCTCTCTTTTGCCATCGATACGACTACATTAAAAACATAATCACTGAGAATAGTGTGGTGGCTTTGCACGTGCGTGCAATGCTAGACAGGTTCAGTGGATTCTCTGAGGGACATTACTTTCACAATTCAGTCGTATAACGTGTGTGGGCATAAATAAATGAATACTATTCTTTGTCTCAATAATTTAGTGCTATTCTATATATTTTTCAAGATTTACATCAATTGCTTTAGATAAAAAAGAAAATCTGCAGCAAAGAAAAGCGTTTTCCAACTCCAGTTCCAGTGCTCAGCTTCTAAGAGTTGTCTAGGCCTCTGGATTTGCCGTGGGTGTCCAATGGATTTGGGACATCACCGATCGATATTCAGGGATTTGATGACAGGGAATTTCAACATATAAGTAGAATACATTTGGGTGGTCATGCTGGAAGACAATATGACGTTGTCTTTAGCTTTATGTTTCCCTGACATTACGACAAGCGATAAATCTTTCGTTTCCATTGCGGCTTCCTGTCGTGTTCGCTCGTAGAGGGCATCTTAGTCTCACAAGACGCAGATAAAACGACCGATCAATAAGTTACGGACAATTAAGTTTTCCTCGAATGAGACAATTTTTGACGGCAGATTTGTTTGACGAAATCTTTCTTGCTTGGGTGATTAAAACAGAAATAGAAAGTAGTGATTAATCTTCTCGTCTGGTGACAGGAATCCCCATGAGGCATAATTACCGATAAGATAAAGTAAAAACGAAAAATCGAAAACAAATCTTGGTATATTGCAGGTAATTAAGTTGATCATTGAACTGAACCTGCCACTTCCATACGTGATAACCGACGTACGTGTGTAGGACATAGTTGTGTAAATATGTCCAAAATATGTCCAAAACAAATCGTCCACAAAATGGCTCATATGTAGAGTATGACGTCGCACTAAAATCTTCAGAATCGCAATATCAGATTTTGTTACATTTTCTGGTGGCGCTTGAACAAGAGACTCAGCTTCCCAGCTTGACGTAGTTTGGCGCTACGTTTCGTAACTTGTGTCTAATTCCGCTTAACCCGGGGCTAGGGGCCGTATGAACCCATGTACTTCAAGATCCTCGTGGTGCTCATATGAACAGTCACAATCAAAGCGTGACTGAGATACATCATTCTCTAGATGACGACTTTACAACGATTATTATGGATTAAGAATACTGATCAGCGAAACGGATTTTATATTTTTGGAACATCATGATGTCTTGTCGGCATCACTGAAAACTGTTGACCGCTTCTCTCTTGCAGGAAACTAGCCTATGTTTATGTATACTATGATTGTCTTTTTGAATTTGGTGCTAATACTGTTATATGGAATATGGAATAGGTTTTGGATTATGGACGCGGATATTCTTTAATGGACGACGGCTGAATTATGAATGACGGACTAGACGCTTGTAATTATGGATAATGAAACTAACGAACTACTGGGAAGTCAACTATTATTTCAAGAATATTTTCCATCTGTTACCCAGTAAGGGGCCATCGGACATCACAGAGCTCAGAGCAAGGGCCACCTCTTCTGATATTGTTCTATATACCACAAGTGATTGTTGTGCCATGTTTGCTGCCGGTCACGATTTTTCCGCTGAATCACTTGACTGAAATTTCCCGGAATTCACTAATAAAGATAAGTACTACACACAAGGATACTTTTTTCCAATAGTAGGCTTCGGTTGATGCAACAGTACCCGGGATAATTGCGGTTGCACTTTGAATTCGGGTTAGCACTGTGTATCCTGTTACCAGGTGTACACGGTGAACCGGGAAGTGTCGGTTAAAAGGCCCTTGTCAAAGCGAATATTTCTGGTTGAATTGTGGAGCTTAATCAGTAATCAGTTTCTGTCACGTGAAGTTTTCATCCCAGTACTTATCGGTCAATTGAAAAACATTTTTGTGAATCGAAATAATCTTATTTAAGGCATTTGGGGTAGAAAATTCACGCATTGGATAGAAAAATCGAAAAGCCCATATATATATTATAATCTCGTGGCCAAGAGATGTGAAATTTCTCGATTGTTTTCTCGGAGGGCGATGCCAATCGGCTAAAAACTATCGACAATGCCAAATCTGCCTAATTGCATGACCGTTAGAGCAACGCATCACGGGTAAATTTCATAATGGCAGCCACGAGGTTGTACTCATATTTTTTCTTTTTTCTCAAATGTGATCAGTTCGTGTTTCAAAATGTCTGCATGAATTCACCTCTAGGAATTATTCTACAATTTACCGAACAACTTTTGTGGGGTAATAATAAAAAAAGAGAAAAATAAAAAAAAGAGCGGATTAGTTAAATAAGTTTCTGGCGTCACTGTGACGTCTTCAAACTTTTCTTGTAGAACATTTTATCCACATATATATTGTGGCAAAATTGAGCTCTCTTGCCTCAGAGGTAATGAAAATATTCAGGGAAATGGCTATTACTTGAGGGGTTGAAGGTGGTTCAACTGCCTACATAAAAGTACCTTCATGTGAAGTTTGATGCTTCTGTCATAAAAGCGTACAATTCTACTCAAATCTACTTTGACTATTCTGGAACCATTGTGACAAAGGATAATCGGAAGGATGCAACATGCAATTTGTATCGCGTTTTGAAATAAAGGTCAAGCTTTCTTATCTAAACCTATTTGACCTTGGCGAATTTACGTATGCCCAGACCTCCTCCTCCACATCTTAAATATATTTCTTACTCCTTGGCTACAACCCACATCTTTGAACTGTACTCATAGCATAAATATAATACTTTTCAATGATTTACTGATTTTCGGTCACCGTGACCTTGACCGTTGATATGTTTACATCAAAATCAATAGGGTTCATCTTTGTCACATGGTAAACATATACACCAAGTTTGGTATCAATTCATGACCTGGAGCTGGAGATATCGCACAGCTTACAACAAGAGCCTTATGGACTTCGGTATACTCCTTTGCACACCTTTGGCTGTGATTCAATTCATGAGAAATTTTATTATCTATCTATAATCATTTATAAATTATCGTATAATAATAGTTTGAGCTAGCATAGATATCTCATGGTAGGTCAACTTGTAAAAATACCTTAAATACTTCTAGCCCATTACCAGCAGTATGAATTACGAAAGACTAGCTTTAACCCTTTAAAATATGAAGAAATGATATTTGGTATGGCGTATAGCCCGCCACTGAGCATATATACATATGAAATGATTTTTGAGAATAAATTGGTCGTCAGCGGGATTCGAACCCACGACCCGTGCTTATCGCGCCGATGCGCTACCGACTGAGCTATGATGGCCCATAGGTATTACAACCATGGATTGTCCCTGTGATGATCAAACCTTCTCTCCCCGTGTTGCAATGTGCGCAGCTGGCTTTATAATGAAGAAATGATATTTGGTATGGCGTATATTCTAACCTTCTGTGTTGTGCGTGTCGTGTGCAAATACATGTTGTAAATAGGGTAAACTTTCACATAGCAACAGGTTTTGCAAGAATACAAAATACTGCCTCGTGAAACAGCTCATCATGGTTGAGGGAGAGTGCGTTTACCTCCCCCCGCAATAACACAGTAACATTATTTCCGTGATACACTGAATGAGCGCAAAGGCACTCGATATCTGAACCATTCCATTTCCAGCCCTAAAGTGCCCGCTTGTCTGTATGAGAAAAAATATATAATATAACTTCGTTCTTCTTAGCCCTTCGCCCACAAATGCAGACAAACACGAGCCTGCTCGTGTTGGAAATGTCACTGTCCCGGTACTGTATCCATGGCAAGCACGTGACATGTAGGTCAACTTCTATACACGCTGGGGAATACCACCCCCAGCTCATTAGTTCTCATATTTCTGTGGTTAATCTTGGGCAAGAAATATGCATAAAAAATCAATAAAATATTTTATTTCTCTGCACTGAAAGAATCCCCGAGTTGTTTTGCACGATATATTTTTATGGCAAGCCAAGCAACACTGCTTGTATTTGCGGCGGGGGTAAAATGTACCAGCCGCGCTCAGAGAGAATCAGTTTTGCGCATTTGTTGATTATTTCTACATTCAAATATATCTCCTGGTTAGAATTGGATTCAAAACCTTCGTATCGGCATTTGTTGTGTAATAATTTACCGCTGGGACGTCTTTCATCCCTCGTCAAAACCTCTCGATTGCTGCGCAATCTCGGGGTTTTGACTCGGGATGAAAGACGTCCCAGCGGTAAATTATTACACAACAAATACCTCTATGTCGGTTGTGAACCCTTAAGCCCACCATTGAGCATATGTACATATGAAATGATTTTTGAGAGAGAAAAAATAAACTGATCGTCAGCGGGAATCGAACCCACGACCCCGGCTTATCGCGCCGGTGCTCTTTTCTTTTCTTTTGATATCGCGCCGGTGCTCTACCGACTGAGATATGACGGTCCATAGGTATTACACCCGTTGATTGTCCCTGTGATGACCAACCTTCTCTCTCCGTGTTGCAATGTGCGCAGCTGGCTTTATAATGAAAAAATTATATGGTATTTGGCCATAAATCACCATGCAGTTGCATATATAGTATGAATATATATAATGAGCCTGGGTGTAATCCTTCAAAAGTTATCACCGATCCTAGAATTTGACCTTGATATAACTGGCGAGTGAGAATGTCCAAAGAGATTCCAGATAATTCGTTGTGTTTCAGAATGGATTGTTCGATGCCATGACGTTCTCGCCAATGGTTTAATATCCATTTTTGTTGTGTCACTTGGGGGAATTCACTAGAGATCCCTCTCTTTTGCCAACGATACGATCGCATTAACAGCAGAATCACTGAGAATAGTGTGGCTTTGCACGTGCGTGCAATGCTAGAAAGGTTCAGTGGATTCTCTGGGGGACATTACTTTCACAATTCAGTCGTATAAAGTGTGTGGGCAGAAATAAATGGATACTATTCGTTGTCTCAATAATATAGTGCTATTCTATCTATTTTTCAAAATTTACACCAATTGCTATAGATAAAAAAGAAAATCTGTAGTAAAAAACCTTTTTTCAACTCCAGTTCCAGTGTTCAGATTCTAAGAGTTGTGTAGACCTGTGGATTTGGGACATCACCGATCGATATTCGGGAATGTCATGACAGGAATTTAACACAGAAGTAGAATATATTTGTGTGGTCATGCTGGAAGACAATTGGACGTTTTCGAAAACGATCAGTAAATTAGCGACAATTAAGGTTTCCTCGAATCAGACAATTTTTGACGGCAGATTTATTTGACGAAATCCTTCTTGCTTGGGTGATTAAAACAGAGATAGAAAGTAGTGATTAATCTTCTCGTCTGGTGGCAGGAATTCCCATGAGGCATAATTACCGATACGATAATGAAAAAAAGGAAAATCGAAAACAAATCTTTGTACATTGCAGATAATTAAGTTGACTAATGAATTGAACCTGCCACTTCCATGCGTCATAAACGACGTACGTGTGTAGGATATAGTTGGGTAGGATATGAATATATACTGTCATAATTTTCAGTATTCATTCTGTATTCGTTAACAGTTGAGTGAAACAAATAAATAGGAAAATGTACTGTTCATCCTAGTTGTCCCCCGCCGCAACGCGGCCGGGGGACTTTAAAATGGTTCTTGCTTCTATGTGTCCGTGCATGTCCGTGGATGTCCGTGCATGTCTGTTCGAATGATTACTTCCTAACGCTTTGTTGGATTCTTCCGAAATTCGGCATACGCATTCCTTGGGACAAGACGCCAGTCGGTATCGCATTTCAGCAACATCTGCCTGAAGGTGGCGCCACTGGGTCAAAATGGATCTTATTTCTTTGTGTCCGTGGATGTCGGTTACAAGCGATATCTTCCAAACGCTTTCTTGGATTCTTCCGAAATTTGGCATACGCATTCCTTGTGAGAAGACGCGGTTGCATACTGGATTTCAGTAACATTTGCCTGAAGGTGGCGCCACTGAGTTTCGCTTCTTCGTGTCCGTTCCAGTTAAAGTGGGTCTTGCTCTCTTTGTGTCTGTGGATGTCTGTTCAAATTCTTCACAGGCGATAACTTCCAAAAGCTTTGTCGGATTCCTTCGAAATTTAGCATATACACTCCTTGTGACCAGACATGGGTTGGTATTGCGTTTCAGCAAGATCCACCTGAAGGTGGCGCCACTGGGTCTTGTTCCAATCTTCTGTGCATGTCCGTGGTTTCCATTCAAATTCTTCACAAGCGATAACTTCCAAATGCTTTGTCTAATAATTAGGCATCCCTAAATGCGTTTGTCATTTTTTCTTCTTTCTGGCGCTTCTCGCTGTTAGTTTTGAATTTCATGTCGCTTTAAATGAAGGACACCATTTTCTTAAATTTGCTGTCCAGTCCTTCTATTCCACATCATATGATTTACTCTAAAGCTTTTGCATGAGCCATATTTTATTTCAGAAGTATAATATGAAATAACTGGCGGGGAAATCCCCGCAGTACCGAACCCCTGGTTTTTTGAATTTCGTGTCATCTTAAATGAAGGACAACATTTCCTTCAATTTTGCTATTAAATATTTGTAATCCACATCATATGATTTACCCTAAAGCTTTTGCACGAACCATATTTTATTTTCAGATGTATAACATGAAATAACTGGCGGAAAAATCCCCGCAGTACCGGACCCCTGGTTTTTTAATTTCGTGTCATCTCAAATGAAGGACAACATTTCCTTCAATTTTGCTATCAAATAATTGTATCTCACATCATATGATTTACCCTAAAGCTTTTGCAGGAACCATTTGTGTCCACACATGTAACTTACTATATTAATTACAACTGAGTTCCTAAAGTTTGGGTGCACACTGTGCATATGATCAATTTCCTGAATTGAATTGAATTCCACATTGTGGTGTTTCGGACTGACAGATGATGGCATGCAGTTGTCAGTGTGGTTGTTTCATGTACAGGGAGCTTTCTATGGCTTTCATGTCAGCACACCTACCACTACCCTCAAGGAGAGCATGTCCCCATCCCCAGGGCGCTGAGTCGCACCCTCTATCTCCCAAACTAGCCCTCACCCGACCCTCATATATTGTGTTTGAGCATATATATCTCCAATATATCTTGGCAGAAGCTGAAATTTGTGTGTTGTCTGCAATATTGAGATAATTGCAACCCCAAAAGGTTTCAATTTATCAGGCACAGACCCATGTTTTTGTATTTGGTAAATATGTCCCTTGTCTATAGATCTTGCTTGGAATTGTTTTTCGTGCCAATCCGCTTCTGGGTGGCGCCACCTCGGGCCAAGTTAAAATTGCATCTCCAGACAATAACTTTTGAAAACCTTAAGGATTCTTTCCAGATTTGGTGTGTGGGTACCTTGCCTAAGATCTGGCTTGAGAATGTTTTTTCATGATGATAGGGGGACTACCTGAAAGCCAAGTTAAGTGTTTTCAGACAATAACTTTTGAAAACCTGAACCGATTCATTCCAAATTTGGTGTGTAGGTACTTCGCCTCAATTTCTCGTTTGGCATTGTTTTTTTCATGCCGATCCACATAAAGGTGGTGCCACCTGGGGGCAAATTTAAAATTATGTTTCCGGACAATAACTTTTTAATACTTGAATGAATTCTTTTCAAGTTTGGTATACATGTACCTTACCTGAAGGTTTCACTTGGTATTGTTTTTCTAGTTGATCTGCTTATAGGTGGCGCCACCTGTAGGCCAAGTTAACATTTTCTATTTCCAATGTCAAGGGATCTTGCCTCAAGATCTCGGTTGGGATTATTGTTTATGGCTATCTGCCTACACATGGCGCTACCTGAGGGCCAAGGTAAAATTGCATTTCCCGACAGTAACTGCTGGACCGTAATGAATTCTTTTAAATGTGGGTACCTACCCTCAAGGCATCTTATGGGGCCATGTTAATGATGTTTTTCCTAAGTTTTACGTTTTTACTTTCTTCACAAATAATGAATGTTTCCTTTACTAAAGATGCAAAGGGCATGCCTCCAATCGTATTCGATCGACTATCTAGTTTCTTCAATATTTGGCATATGCATTCCTTGTGACAAGATGTTGATTGGTGTTGTGTTTCAGAAAGATCTGCCTGTAGGTGGCGCCACTAGGGTTCTTTCCGTTCTTTTGTGCTGCAAGCAATAACTTTGAAACGCTTTGAAATGTTGCTCGAAATTTGGTTTCCGGGCAACTGCTCATCAAATTCTTCCCAAATTAGGCATGCATATACATTGTACCTTGCCATGAGATGTTGCTTGGGATTGCGATATCCACTTCTGCTCAGAAAGTGACGCCACATGATGACAAAATCGGAAATTTGTTTTTGGCCAATAACTTGAGAACTGCATGCTAATCGAATTCTTCTCAAATTTAGCATGCATGTACCATGCCAGGAGATGTTGCATGGGATTGCCTTTCACTCACTTTTACTTACAGGTGGTGCCACCTGATGGCGAAATACCAGATTTGTTTCCGGGTAATAACTTGAGAACCGCTCGTGAGATTCTTCTTAAATCTGGTATGAATATATCATGACATATGCCATAAGATGTCACTTGGGATTGTGTTTCGCACACTTGTGCATACAAATCTAAATCTGGTTTCCGGGCAATAACCCCTTTTCAGATTCTTCCCAAAGTTTGTATGCTACATGTAATACACCATGTCATGAGATGATCCTTGGGATTGCGTTTCTCCCACTTGCACCTACAGGTGGCGACACCTGGTGGCAAATTTAAAATTTGATTTCCAGACAATAGGTTGAGGATGCATTCAGCTTCTCGTCAAATTTGGTTTGCAGATAATATGCCTTGAGATGTCACTTGGGGTCGCTTCTCGGTTACATAATTAACATGCTTCACTGCATGGAAACTACATTACAGAAGCAAAAAAACGTTCAGTCAACCGTTCTGACTTGATTTTAAAACTTGGGAAGGCAGAAAGACCCTTCCGCATCCAACGCCTATGAAGTAGCAGTTCCCTCCCTCATGTATATCCCCCGAGACCAACAATGCTAAAAAAAAAATATTGCTGCCAATTCGGCGGGGGACTTAGCATCCTCTGGCTGCTTGTTGAAGTATCATCAGATGGAATAAATGCATGACTAGGAAACCAGACAATTAATTTAAATTCGATAGGATAGAAGAATACTGGTGAGAGATGCGGATTTGTTGATGGGAAATTCAAGGTGTTTCGCCGGTATCATTGAGAACTGCTCACTGTTCCTCTTTTTGCGAGAAAGTTGATTGTGTAGTATTGAGTTTTGTCAGCTATAGCTGGCAAATACTTCTGGAATTTTCATCTTAGTTAAAAAGGCAATAGAGGTTGAAATTATGTGCACCAAACAACTATCACGGGTGCACTTCATAGAATGACATGTGCGCCTGGCAATTTTAACAAAAACAGTGTAATCTCTCCTCATCGAAACATGAGTAACACAAACCGATTTATTGCTGAATGACACTGTCCATAGTGACAATTTGGCTCTTGTTTCATTTTATTACGACTCAGAGTAGCTTGTTTGATAGCCGATTGGTCAATTGCCATCCCATAAATAGTTCGTATTAGGGCAGCCACACACCTAATACGAACAATCACGTGTTAACGTTACCATATTGGAAGGTGGAATTGACGTAGCCTGTCCTTCAATGCAGCGTCACAAAGCCGACACGTCACAAAACGAAGAGCTACGTCGTATCAATGGCTTTGTGACGTTGCGCCTCAGCGTTTGCTTTCAACCCAAAGACGTTGTGGGCATGCGCGACTCTTTCGTATTAGGTCAGGAAATGTGAATCAGTTGAAGTTGCCTTACGAAAACAGACCGCATTTAATCGTTGTTGTCGTCGCGTTTTCGGCTTAAACAAAGGCTCTTCGGCATAATAAAATCGTTATGATGTTTGTTTGAGGGGGCATACGAACTATTTACATGGTCAGTGTGGGGAATTCTTATCGGTCTCGCCTGACGGCTCGACCGATAAGAATTCCCCACACTGACCATGTAAATAGTTCGTATGCCCCCTCAAACAAACATCATAACTGATATTATGCCGATCTGAAAGGAAGAATGTCACATGAATCAATGTCCCTTTGTTCATGTTTTTTCCTTAGAAAAATATGTCTCACCCGAGCTGCCATATAATAAATGTTCGGAAATATACTTATCTATCCTGGCATACGAAGCTTCAGTGTACAGCCAAGACATTTGAGATTTACTATCGGAATTATTCTTTACTGGAATAATCGAAGGAGAATTGTAGGTGATATTAAGGTAGTCCGCTGGTGATTTTGGGCTTTGGCGGCCATTTTCCATATTTTCACCAGTAAGTTATCTCCCTTTCCTGGGTTAAGAGATAGGGGATTACTTTAAAAGTCTTCTACCCAAGAATTTCGCGCAGCAACATACATCCAATTTGATAAATTTTGATTGACATTGTAATTATCTTCGAACAGTTAGAATATAAGAAAACGTTACTAAAAAATACTATTTATATTTTTCCACTAAAAATGTTTCCTCTCAAAATCCAGTAAGCAGATTCCCTATGTTTTCTGGGTATCAAATGGAGCATGGGTCCAATTAACGCTGCCTATAGCCAAAAAATGCACACGAACCTATGTTTTTTCTTCGTTTTTCCTCATAATACACAATTATGAATGCAACAACACACATTATTCAAAAAATCAATTATTACTTTGGTTTAACACCAGCGGACATCCTTAAGCCTGGTGATGTGTTATTCCCTAGCTAATGTGATGACGTTTCGCACGCGTCATTCATACGCAGGAATTTGCTTTAGCTTAAGAAGGAAGTCTATCTCCCAGTCGAATGTCTACATCGTTACCCTTGGACAAACGGACATTAATAAGAAGACAAAAGGGGCAGTGAATTCCCAAGCTATGTAACGAATTACCGGAGTGACGCTCCAAACTCATCAATCAACCATCACACAAGTGAAATGTGCACAAAAGTTTAAATAGAAGACAGGGAGCTAAATTTCGAAACAATTGGTACTGATGATCGGTTCTATTGACAGTTTGCCTTCAGTGCTAACTGAGATCATGGGACTGGCATATTTAGCACCGTCCCTGACTCAAATGACGTTGATAGCCGATCGTTTTTTTAACTTCCAAGGCTTGTGGCCTCATGATTTACAATACCATAGAATTACCTCGACTGGTCTCTTGCGAACTGGGTTAATTGGAAGATGATATATATCACTTTACCTTCGACGGACATACTCATCATATACAACACAATTCCGAGATTATATGGATCGAATGATAATATACATGAACCATATGCCAATAATGGCAAACTTTCTTCATGAAGTGGAGATTTATTATTTCTGATATTATTTCGACACAGTCAAATAATATATAAACGCATGAGAAAATCTGTATCATATGTTATCTCAGTACGTAATCTGTTGGTTTTTTTCAATTGTGGCGTCCATTTTTCAGTTAAACGTAGAACAGAAAAAACGTTCTAGATAGGGACTGTCATTTTGCAATTAATGTCCTCATCGTGTTGTTCCAATAGCAAAGTATTCCATCATATTTCCCTACCAAGTCTGTTGAGATATGGAACAGGTGGAAATATTGACGACGTCTGGCGGCTGAAAAGCAACCATATGACTCCACAAGAAAGCCTCCTTCGGCGCCTAGACATATGTAACGTCTACTTTATATCATCGTGTTCAACTAGGTCTTTGCCATACGTAGTTCAAATATGGAGTCGATAAAAACATATTTCGTTATGTGCCACTTTTAACCCTACCAGGCCTGCGGGACATTATGCCCCCACCCCTAGAAAGAGCCCCCAATATTCAACGTCACCAAATTTTCAAATAAAAACTACCAGCATCTTCGTCTATCGACATTCAGTAGCATACCGCCTAGCACACAATCAAACCATAACGGCTATGAACTTGGCCTAATAAGTGACGAGTGAAAATGTCCAAAGAGATTTCAAATAATTCGTTGTCTTTCAGAATGAATTGTTCGATGCCATGACGTTCTCGCCAATGGTTTAATATCAATTTTTGTTGTGTTACTTGGGGAATTTACTAGAGATCCTTCTCTTTTCCCATCGATGCGACCACATTAACAGCAGAATAACTGATAATAATGTGGCTTTGCACGTGCTTGCATTGCTACGAAGGTTCAGTGGATTATCTAAGGGAGATTACTTTCACAATTCCATCGTATAAAGTGTGTGGGCATAAATAAATGGATACTATTCGTTGTCTCAATAATATATTGCTATTGTATCTATTTTTCAAAATTTACACCAATTGCTATAGATAAAAAAGAAAATCTGTAGTAAAAACCCTTTTTCCAACTCCAGTTCCAGTGTTCAGATTCTAAGAGTTGTCTAGGACCCTGGATTTACCGTGGTTTTTCAATGGATTTGGGACATCACCGATCGATATTCAGGGATTTGATGACAGGGAATTTAACACATAAGTAGAATACATTTTGGTGGTCAAGCTGGAAGACAATTGGACGTTTTCGAAGACGACAACATTGTGTACATTTTCTTTATGTTTCCTTGACATTACGACAAGTGATAAATCTTTCGTTTCCAATGCGGCTTCCTGTCGTGTTCGCTCGTAGAGGGCATCTTAGTCTCACAAGACGCAGATAAAACGGCCGATCAATAAGTTACGGACAATTAAGTTTTCCTCGAATGAGACAATTTTTGACGGCAGATTTGTTTGACGAAGTCTTTCTTGCTTGGGTGATTAAAACAGAAATAGAAAGTAGTGATTAACCTTCTCGTCTGGTGGCAGGAATCCCCATAAGGCATAATTACCGATAAAATCTTGGTACTTTGCAGGTAATTAAGTTGACTGTTGAATTGAACCTGCCACTCCCATGCGTGATAACTGACGTACGTGTGTAGGATATAGTTGGGTAGGGTACGAATATATACTGTCATAATTTTCATCCTAAAACATACTGTTCATCCTAGTTGAAGTATTACGTGATGGAATAAATGCATGACTATGAAACCTACGGTGGCCCGTAGGGGACATTCATGTTTTTTACCTTTTAGGTGTTTTTCTTCGACTTTTTCGTGTTTTCCTTCGACTTTTCCGTGTTTTCCTTCGACTTTTCCGTGTTTTCCTTCGACTTTTCAGAGTTCTTGTTCGAATTTTCTCTGTTTTCTTTCGAAAACATCGCGAAATGAAAAAAATTGTGAAATACTTTCCACCGCGGTGGGAAATACTTATCACCGCGGTGAAAAATACTTTCCACCGCGGTGGAAAGTATTTCACAATTTTTCTCATGAGCAGAAGAGAGAAATTTCGCGATGTTTTCGAATGAAAACGCAGAAAATTTGAACAAGAACCCTGAAAAGTCGAAGGAAAACACGAAAAAGTCGAAAGAAAACACGGAAAAGTCGAAGGAAAACACGAAAAAGTCGAAGAAAAACATCTAAAAGGTAAAAAACCGTAGAAACCAGACAATTAAATTAAATTCGATATAATAGAAGAATACGGAGATATATAATAGAGATGCGGATTTGGTGATGGGAAATTCAAAGTGTTTCGCCGGTATTATTGAAAACTGTTCACTGTTTCTCTTTTTGCGAGAAATTTGTTTGTATAGTATTGGGTTTTGTCAGCTATAGTAGGCAAAGACTTCTGGAATTGTCATTTTAGTTAGGGAGGCAATAGAGGTTGAAATTATGTGCATCAAACAACTATCATGGGTGCACTATATACAAAGTGCCCTTCAGTAAAGGTGATACGGTGGATTATCGCCCTGATAGAAAACATTATCACCCGAGACCGCCCTTCAGTACCCCAGGGGTGATTATTTGGCCATTTAAAAATCTCGTATAGTATCACATTCTGATCTGACAGATCCCCCCTCCCCTATTTCAGGCAAAGGCAAATTTGCGATGTATGAATTCAACTATTTATGTACTGAGATGAGATACACTCACCGACCCTAATATCGCAGGGTATAGTTCATATCACAGTCGTGTTGACCTGTTAATCAGTTTTATATAGCATTTTATATAAAGACAAAATATGTATATAGTGTCGTCTGCCACTGTACCGAATGTTGACGAACTTCCGTGACTACTCGAGAATTTTCGGCTCGTCAGGGTGATATTGTACGGATTTCCAGATCATTCGACAATCTTCGGAGCGCCAGGATGACATTTTACGGCAATCGATAAATTTCGGAATGAGAGGCTGATAGTGTATAATTTTCGCCCTCACCTAACCACAATATGAAACCTTGTATATTATTACCCTCGGCTCAACCAATCAGAATAACGGGAATTAACATAAAGAATAATACAAATATTTATTGCTGAATGACACTGTTCATAGTGACAATTTGGCTCTTGTTTCATTTTATGCCGATCTGAAAGGAAAGAATGTCGCATGAATCAATGTCTCTTTTTTCATGTTTTTTCCTTAGAAAAATACGTCTCACCCGAGATGCCATATAAAATGTTCTGAAATATACTTATCTATCCTGGCATACGAAGCTTCAGTGTACAGCCAAGACATTTGAGATTTACTATCGGAATTATTCTTTACTGGAATAATCGAAGGGGAATTGTAGGTGATATTAAGGTAGTCTGCTGGTGATTTTGGGCTGTGGCGGTCATTTTTCATGTTTTTCCCGGTAAGTTATCTCCCTTTCCTGGATTAAGAGATAGGGATTTCCTTTAAATGTCTTCCACCCAAGAATTTTGCGCAGCAACATCCATCCAATTTGATAAATTTTGACTGACATTGTAATTATCTTCGAACAGTTAGAATATAAGAAAAAGTTAAATACTATTTATAGGATTTTTTTCATGACTATACTTCAAATCCAGTGCTATTCCCTATGTTTTCTGGGTTATCAAATGGAGCATGGGTAGGTCCAATTAACGCTGCCTATAGCTAAAAAATGCACACGAATCTATGTTTTTTCTTTGTTTTTCCTCGTAATACACAATTATGAATGCAACAACACACATTATTCACAAAGTTAATTACTTTGGTTTAACACCAGCAGACATCTTTAAGCCTGGTGATGTGTTATTCCCTAGCTAATGTGATGACGTTTCGCACGCGTCATTCATACCCAGGAATTTGCTTTAAGAAGAAAGTCCTATAGAAATATAGGATGAATAACAAGCTAATCATCAAATGTAGCTGTTGAGCAAGTTAAGGAAACGGCTATATAGCAGTTAACCGAATACAAATATTGTATGGTTATCATACTCTGTAATATATAAGGGCAGTGCGTTTCACGAAATATTATTCCATTTTGACACTCAAAACTGGTGAAACGTATAGCGCCCTTGCCTATCAATGAAATACTTAACCAAGAATATCCAGTTATAATTTTGTATGTTTCCAACTCTCATTGTTACCTGCGGCACGCAGGTCTACGTGAGGCTCGCGTTGTTGTTGTTGTTGTTCTTGTTCTTGTTGTTCTTGTGACTTTTTGAAATACGCATGCGCTAAGACAGTGAGATCTCTGCCACACTTTTCTATCTCCGATGTCTCATGACAACCCTGCCTTCAGGCACTTTGTAATGCATTTGCTACTTCTCACTGGAATGAATTATTACTTCGCTGATTTTCGTTCAAACAGTTCCTTGATCCGGTCCGGTGAGTTGTCAATTCTGGCCTACCATTCAACCCACTGCCTTCAGTTCTAGTCAGTTTCACTGAACAGTATACACGTTACAATATCCTCGAAATTGCTTGTATACCAAGGACGATGAACCACAGCCTTGTCCATGTTGTCAGCGGTTCAACTAGTATGCATACAGTTCATAGACGATTCTATGAATTATTGCTCCGTTGATTTCCGTTCAGACTTTAATTCTCTTAAAACTTTCGCCGAATAAAGATGTTTAACTCACGGAAATGACAATTTGGTATGATGTTTAACTTCAGCCCCCAAGCAATTCGCATATATGGAAATATGTTTTGAAAGGAAGAATAATTTAACCCTCTCTGGGAATCGAAACAATGACCCGCCAATACCTGAAGTTGCACTTACTGTCTTAGCTATACCGAATCATTCATAATACTCAAAACTGACTTTATGCAGAAAATAACTATTTAGTATTTAATGAGTTAGACAACCCTGTTCACGAACAATGCATCATAGTTGTGCAGTTATATTGTACACTTTCGGTTACAAGCATGAAATTTGGCACATAGCTATTTTGAATGATCCTCTTTCGGAGCACATTCTCTCTATCCTCATTCTCACAAGCCAAGGCCTTGCTTCACTGGTATTGATGTTCCCATCCTCTTCGGCACATAGAATCCCTTTAGATTAGCATTAATCACTCCCGTAAATTCAATACTTATTTGTATCAGCAGACAATTGGAGAAACATATTGCACTTGACATCATTCTCTCAAGCCAGAGCTCATTTCGGCTAGAATTTACTGGTTCTACACTTCACAATTTACGTTACTTTGTCAATCAGTTTTACGAATGGAATTACGTCATATATTAGTAGATACTGACCATAAATGCCATCTATTTGACCTCGTTCTCAAAAGCTAGGGCCTTGATTTCCTGGAGTAAGTTTTGAGTTTGATTATTAGATACCTTTCATATTGACTTTAACTTGGCGGTCAATAAAAGATAATAACGAGAATTCGACATCATTCTCTTACACACAGACCTTGTTTAGTGAACTAGCCCTGAAATTTCTCACTTAAATCACCTTCGGAATGACTTAGTGACAAACACCCGCGAAGTGAGTATGAGGAGATATTCATAGATACTGACTAGAAATGTTTCTTATTTGTAGAATTTGATTTTTTTTAAAGAAATGAATAAAATCAGCAACCTTCGAAAAGGCTTGGCCAATCATGTCAGATGAGATGATATTTTCTAAGGATGAAATAGTTAATCATTTATATAAGAGTGCCAAGGTATTTAGAATGCAGATGACATAACACAAGTAAATGCAGAAACTTAATTAATTATTCTAATCGAATATCAAGACTGTCACAGGCCTTAATTTGAATAGTGAAAAGTGACATTATACCTCTTGAACAGTTCGATAAAGCCTTCAATCCCATTCCATAGTTTCACAGATCAAAGTGATAGACCTGATACCAAATTCGTTGAAAATTAACTTTGAAGGAAATATAAATTTTTCATTTTCCTCAGCAAAGTAAGCGAGAAGGGAGACTGAAGAGCGTAGATCTTTGCGTTAAAATTAAATCCTTGAAATTTGTTTGGATTTCCAAATATTTGAAAGCCTTTTTGATTTGCAAAAATCAACGGCTGAACCGAATGTTTTGAAACTTGGCATACACGATACTTGTACCAAGACATTGCCAAAGCGATCATTGTGACTTCGTCTGTCAATTCAGTATAGACGGCACGGACCAGTCAAAATTTTGAATGGGGAAAGTGAATATATATATATATATGGTATCAGTCCTAGTACGCAATTCCTACAATTGTGAGCTAGAAGTTGTAAATGACTTCCCTTGGCATGAATAAACTGGCAGATGGCGCTTTTTTCTACAACTACCACTACCTTCGCTAATATGTCTTTCACTGTATTATTGCCACTGCCGCAGGTTTTGACTACAATGTAGTCATTTCTCACTTGTTTACTATCAGATTCGGTTACAGTAATAGTACACAATATCGCTCGTCTATATACAGGATAAATGAAGGTATGGGTTACGTGGAGAGAAAGGTAAATGTTAATTATCGAATAAGTTTTCCCATGTTTTTCTCATGTATTAAATAGCTTTATATATTGTTTATCGTATCGCAATACCGTAGCAATGACTACATTTATGGACTGATCGATGGAAATTATTGATGTACACATGTAAGCATGGGTTGACTCAGTCATTATCATCAAAAGTTTGGAGGATGAGTGCGATTTGTCAGCCAAAATTGTAATGTAAAATGTAACCATTCACCCACAAAGAATTGTCTGACCTGCATTCAGCTACATTTGGCTTTATTTGCTATCACGTCCCTAGTAAAATTCAAAGGACATTGAAATTTTGTTCATCGAAGCAAAGGCGCTTGAATCCGGCTAACAAATTCTACCTCCCAGTCGAATGTCTACATCGTTACCCTTGGACAAACGGACACTAATGAGAAGACAAAAGGGGCAGTGAGTAGGTTATATTCCCAAGCTTGGTAACGAATTACCGGCGAGACGCTCCAAACTCATCAATCAACCATCACGCAATTGAAATGTGCACAAAAGTTTAAATAGAAGACATGGAGCTAAATTTCGAAACAATTGGAACTGATGACCGGTCATATTGACGGTTTGGCTTCAGTGCTAACTGAGATCATGGGACTGGAATATTTAGCACCGTCCCCGACTCAAATGATGTTGATAGCCGATGGTTTTAGTAACTTCCAAGGCTTGTGGCCTCCCTTCCTCATAATATACAACACCGTAGAATTACCTCGACTGGCCTTTTGCAAACTAGATTAATACTCATCATTTTCACCACAATTCCGATGTTATATGGGTCGAATGATATATATACATGAACCATATGCCAATAATGGTAAACATCCTTCTTGAAGTGAAGTTTTAATATTTCTGATATTATTTCGACACAGTCAAATAAGATATACACGCCTGCGAATGTTATCGTATGTTATCTGAGTATGCACTCATACTTGCGGCGTCCATTTTTCAGTAAAACGTAGAACAGAATAAAACGTTCTAGATAGAGACTGACATTTTGCAATTAATATCCTCAATGTGTTGTTCCAATAGCAAAGTATTCAATTATATTTTCCTACCAAGTCTGTTGAGATATGTAACAGGTGGAAATATTGACGACGTCTGTCGACCAAAAAGCAACCATATGACTCCACAAGAAAGCCTCCTTCGGCACCTCATATTCAGACTAGACAACGTCTACTTTATATCATCGTATTCAACTAGGTCGTGTCATTCGTACGTTAGATATGGAGTCGATAAAAACATATTTCGGTATGTGCCACTTTTAACCCTACCAGGCCTGCGGGTCATTATGCCCCCGCCCCACCTTCTCCCTACTCTATGTCCGGAACGACAAAAAATGAGAGTTGAAACTCCGTTAAACTCCGTAATTTCGTCATATTGGGATCATTTAACGAGCAGACGATCATGGATAAATTCAAAATGGCAGCCATGTGGGGTACATGAAAGGTAATATTTTCGTCATAATTCTTCAAATTCTTGCTTTTCTTCATGGAAAAGTGGGCAAGTACCATTTTATTTCATATCAAATTATTATTACTAATTTATTCATCTTGGATTTCTGCACATTTCCTGGTAGAGCGTGACCCAAGTGTATAGTGTGGTAAGTTTAAATCACCCCCCAACCACCTAGCTTAAGGCGTACTAAAACTATTTGGGGGCCCCCAGACTGTGATACACCCCAGAACCCCCAGGTCATATAGGGATAAGACTGCACGCGAACGCATTCATACGTTTTCATACCAGACGGAAGAATTTATCAAACATTAACGACATGTGCACACTCAACATGTTCAAGCAATGAATAAAAAGCATTCACTTGATTCTGCCGAACACTGAAACGTCTAGGTACGTTGAAGTTTTAGAAGCCTAATAACCTTCTCACACATCCATATTTAAACTTCTTCCAGGCACAGTATTACGCCTTAACTCCGAGCAGCGCATGTCAGACGTATGACTTCCGTTGCCATGGAAGTCGGCCTGAGAAGAAAAGCCAGGAGGAACACCTCAAATTAGACAAGATCCTTCGAAGGTAGACTCAAGGGAATATTCAATTCATTTAGATATATAGATGTGGTGTGCCTCACGTGTGGTGGATCACGGAATACACCGGAGAGGTGTAGAATCCGTACACCATTAATGCGCGGTCATATGACTTCGACGTAACAGGACGAGCGGTCGCGAATGAAACTGATTCGGTCATTCGCTAGCCATCTTGTAAAGCTCGCTATCACGTGTCTAGCGCTCCAAGAGAATCCTAAATTGATAGATCAAGTTTGAATTGAGATTCATTGATATTTTCTCGATGGAGGTGTAATAAAATTCCATGTAGACGAGAAATATTTATTGGAGCTATTCTGATTGAAAATATGAAGGCTAACAACTAATCTGACTTCAGTTTCAATTTTACAAGAATTAATTGCATGGTCTTAAGTCGGTATTTGAACTCAAATATCTATTCCATTTGGGGTCGAGTGCAATAACTTACCGGCCATTAGTGCTTGGCTTTGATAAATGATATTTCGTTGAAATTATTAAAGTAGAATTCGACATTTACGAACGTACCCAAGTTCACGTATGACAGACCAATGCATGTAATCTAATAAGTAAATTGCGTAATTGACTTTTGGATTCAGTCAAATTACGTATAATCTAATAATACGTAATTCGACATTTACGAACGTACCCAAGTTCACGTATGCCAGACCAATGCATGTAATCTAATAAGTAAATTGCGTAATTGACTTTCGGATTCAGTCAAATTACGTATAATTTGAACTGGTTTAGTTTTCCGAAGTATTTAGTTTTTCATCTTCTGAACTTCTCATCGGTGGAATTAAAACGTCAACATCAATATACGAATTGTCAGAAATGTCACTCTAGTTCTCAAATATCAAGCTGATTACGATATGACATTTGAGGGTGGTAAAAAAACATAATAATAATCATAGGGCAAATAATGTTTCTTTCTGTAGTTTCCAGTTGAAAATACAAATAAAAGATAATTGACAGGCATTGCGATTATCGTTGCATATCACCATTACTGCGATCATTATTTCTTCGGAGGGCAGATCTGTCGTGTAATGCTCAGATATCCCGCCATCTACCATGATCTTACATTAAAATACAATGTATTCTTTGGAATAATTATTTTTCTTACCCCTTGAGCTAGGGAGCTGAAACTTATCACACTATACCATTGGGTCAAGCTCTACCAGAAAATGTGAGAAAAAAAAATCCAAGATGGCTGCTTTGATAGCGTCACAGTGACGTCATTTTCAAAAACGGCATTTTTGGTCGATTTTTTGGTTAGATTTCGCGATTTTTTTTATTTTTGCAATTTCTCCACAAAAACTGCTTGATAAATTAGTAAATATTAATGTGATGTGAAATAAAATAGTTTTTATCCACTTTTTATCGCGGAAAAGCAGAAATTTTGAAGAAATATGACAAAAATATCACTTTTTTGTAACCCCATGTGGCCGCCATCTTGGATTTGCCCATGATCCTCTGCTCGGGGGGTCATGCAAATAGGCTCAAAATGACCCCAATATGACAAGCTATAAAGTCACGGAGTTTCAGCTCTCCATTTTTGTCGTTCCTGATATAGCGCAGAAAGTTTGGTAGGGAGGGCCATAATGGCCCCCCAGGCCAGGTAGGGGGCACGGTCAGTTCAGTGGTAACCTCTCGGACTTGGCTGCCAAAGTAGCCCGGGTTCGATTTCGCACGGTGTCGACTCGGTCGTATGTGAGATTGGGTGTTTGGTCCCAGGTCAGCTTGCCTCCGGATACTCCAGCTTTCTACCCACCCCACAATACCAGATATTATTTATACATATTCGGTATTATAGAGCCCAATAGAGGTGAATGAACCACACGCAGGATGACGACGCTAAATGTAACTAGTTCGCTAGTGAACCCTTGATTTAATTTGAGGAGATAAATTACGGTACCAGAAAAACAGATAATCCAGAGAAGAAACAATGCAAAGACAATACTTTACCTGTCCGCAGTAAGAAAACGCCATAGGGACACAACATTCTTGATACAAGGGGTATGTGGTACCTGTGGCTGGGTTTATTTGAAGCTTCCATTCCGGGATTCCATTGTATAGTTTAAGAAGCAATGGTTATGCAAATGTGAATTAAAATATTATAAATGTGAATTAAAACACATGTTCACTCGCATCAGCGCCACACAATCATATGAAACACAAGAACTGGTTTGCGGTATAAAGGGCTACATGTATGTTATATAACTCTGATAACTCGATTCGAGATACCTCGAATACCCAAACGTTTAGAAATCGTTACGTAAAGGATTTTTTCAGGAAGTTTTAGTAACTTATTTTGTTTAACGTTGTTTAAATCTGCATTTAATGCAATTTTTAATCTTGTACATATTCCACTGACCCACCATGATGAGGGCCCTGGGTTAGATTAGCTATTGTAGCTAACCAGGTTGTATACTTTCTGTAAATACAATTATTATTATTATTATTATTATTATTATTATTATATCATATGACCGGCGACATCATATGCTAATCATATCATAACGATATCATAATGGGATGGTTGCAATATTTCTTTTATTTTGACTTTGGATACAATATGGATTGATTTAGTACATCCTTATGCTTATAGTGTGTTTATTTTGGGGAGCTCAAATATACCATGTAAGCCAAAAATACAAATTTGTATCCTATTCTGGGAATAAATGATAAGATATTTCGACAGGCGATACCATTTGAGTATATTGCAGTTGCTGCTGTCTAAATGAATGATTAACTCTATGTGACCTTGGCGATTTGGGGTGTGCCGCAGCCTAGAAGGGGGAAAGTACTCATATATATTTTCGCTATGGCTAGAGTGCTGAAACTTCCCACACTATATCTTTGGGTAAAGCTCTAACAGAAAATACATAAACATCTAAGATGACCGCCATGATGACGTCACATTGACGTCATTTTCAAAAAGGCTTTTTGAACTATTTTTATGGCAGATTTTTCGATGCTTTTATGTATGTGTTTTCCTCTCAAAAACTGCAAGATACATTAGTAAATAATAATGTGATGTGAAATAAAATAGCTTTTGTGCACCTTTCCTAGCATAAAAACAGAAATTTTGAAGAAAAATGACGAATACATCTTTTTTTTCTGGTACACCACATGTTCGCCATGTTGAATTTACCGATGATCCTATGCTTGGGGGTTATGCAAATAGGTTCAAAATGACTCCAATATGACAAACTACAAAATCACGGAGTAACACCCCTCACGATTTTGTCCTCTCGGAGGTAGGAGCAAAAAAACTCCACCGGAGGAGGGGGGGGGGTTTGGGATGCACCCCAGGTCAGGTGAGATTAAGTACTTATTGCAAATTGACTACTAAATGACGTACAAAATTGATTATGTGTATTTTTCCGTGTTAAATTTTTATCATGCAAGTAGTACGTGTATTAGTTGTAATACATTTAAATAGTCGGAAGGCCATTTCAGTTTCTAGATATAAAATTGGCTACGTTTCCAATGATATTTGACGATGGAAATATCCAAGGCTATATATAGGGTAAAGGATATTTATTTTTCAGTAAATGAAGTAAAACACAAACAAAAATCCAAACCATATGACTCGCCAACTCAGTCGTGAATCAAACGATAGTTGTCAAGCATGGCGTTTATCGCTCTCTGTCACCATGGCTGCGATCATTATTGCTTGACAAACGACAGATTTGTCCTTCAGGAATGACTTACAAGTTAACCAGTAACAATAACATCTCCTCGTTGATAAGATTTGGTGGAAGGGTATGATGAATTATGGCTTCCATTTTTCGTTTATTCTCACTTTTGTTCATGAGCATTTTGAGCGAAACTGCAGAACTCCCTGAGCAAAGGATCATGGGTGAATTCAAAGTGACGGCCATTTGGATTACCAAAAAATGATGATTTCTTCATAATTCCAGATTTTCTGCGAAGAAAAGTGGGCAAACTTCATCTTATTTCACATCAGGTTGTTATTTACTAATTTATCACGCAAAAGTCGAAAAATAGACTAAACATGCATGTCAACAAAAATATTGGAGGAGGAGGGGGGCCCATGGTCCCAAATGCCCAGGTCCCAAAATACCCAGATCAGGTACGGGTAAGGTATCGAATCATCATTTATTGTCTTTAAATGCAAGTTTTATTGAATATTACGAGATTAATTGACAATTTTGCTACCAAACTGTATCTTGAAAATGCGAACAACCAGGACGCATTACATGTAAATAGATTTGGTCCAAAAGTTTATCGCAGTTAGGAGAGTCCTGCACTTTAAAATATGTACTATGTAATATGTGTTTTGAACCATCTTGTGCGAAAATTGTCTTGCACAGCTTTTCAATCAAGTTCTGAATTCTTAATTAGAATGGTTTTGCTCAATGATTTCAATGCACAGCAAATGCAGAACTCAAATTTTAATGTATTTTGATTTGAGGTGTGGCGCATCCTCGTTATCCCCGAGACTAAGGGGCTGAAATCACACATTATCCTTTTGTAAAGCTCTACCAGAAAAAGTTAAAATAAAATCCATCATGGCCGTACTGATGACGTCACAAAAAATTATTTATGCAATTCCCCTAATAAAACTTTATTATAAATTACTAAATAAGCATCCACAGAAAAGCGAAATCATTGAAGAAAAAGATTGAAACACCTCTTTTCTTATACCCGTACATGGTCATCTTTTGAATATACCCATGGGGTTAAGCAAATAGCCTCAAATGATCCCAATACACGACCACAAATCTACACAGTCACAACACTTCAAAACACTCTCTATTTTGCTGTGTTTCGTAGCACGAGAGAAAATTCATTGGGGAGGGGGGATCCCCCTTGTTAGATAGAGGGTTTATTTTGACTAAACAGAACTTTGAATCTGGAGAATCACGTATTCCTGTGATACCATTAGCTGGTGCGAAGTTATTCATTCTGAGCCGGTACGATAATAGATCTGTATCGATTCAGCTTCTCAGCAAGGGGGAAAGACTCCTCAATGCTTCAGCCTTAACACCCAGATCTGTCTTCTTTATCTTGTCATGTTTACAGTCTTAGACTTGATAACCCTTTATCCTTGCGTTCACTCTACATATCATGTATCATGTGCCATATGCATGTATACATTCTGTTCACATTGAAGCGCTGAAATATCACACAATAGTATAATTCCCCTCTTAACGCAAATCCTTTGGATATCGTCGTAGTCATTATAGGCACAAATATAGTCAGCATTCAATGCAGCCAACGGATAAGCTACGGCCGTATCGAGATGTGCTGTGTTCGTCTCCGTCAGTAATTAGGCCTAGTCGCGGGGACTGTTCTCGCTCGTAGTAATAATTGGTTGTAGTAAGCTCGCCAAAACTATTGCTCTGTCGTGCGTTCTGTGTGGTTTTGTTTTCAATAGATCTGCCTCGTGTGTTATCTCAATGATAGCGAGAGGAAAATGCTAAAGAACTTCGGGACCAAATCAATACAAGTTCACATACATTTACTCCATTCTTTCTACCTTAGGTTTGCATCTATATGTATAGTCAATGGCTCTTGCACTCAGTACACACTGTTGGGTATATAACGACCACGTGTGTTATCAATCTGGCGTATTTCAGCGCTGCGTGCACCGCACAATAACCAGTCTTCCCAACGATCCAAGGTGTATTGTTCGGCTGGACAGCATATCTGCTAGCTATGAACCTGGATGAACATGGGACCTACAGCAGGATCCCGTCCGTTTCAAGGGCTGTTCTCTTAATACTTGACCAGTATTTATGTGTTCGTTAGGACAAGTTAATCTAATGAGACGGTCAATATTATGGCTAGGTCGAGCCAGATATATCCATCATTGTAACGCATCATCGCATAGGTTACTACTAAGCAGGTGGACCTCATATACTGACATGATTCCAACGACTGGGGACACAACGCTGCAAAATTGTAGCTGCCTGTAGAACTAACCTTCGACTTTCCCTTCCCCTGTGAATGAGGATATAAGTATGCGAGAAAGCATACATATTCACGAAAGTTCAGAATCTAGCATGAATTTTACCGGTCGGCCTCACGCAATCTAATGGATCAGTCGGTACCAACACAGGACTGGAAATTGGTTATTGTTTATTACCAAAGAACGTGTGACACCGAGTTTCAGTCGCGTATGACAGCATTCTGGTGTCGCTCTCATGATGTAGTGTCAACAACAGATTTCAGTCCATGTTCTTAACAATACAGTGGCGCTAGAGAAAAGGAGAAATCTGATTGGAAGAAATACAAATGGGGAGTATATATCTTATATCACGTCAAGGCTGACGACAAGGAATACATACAGGTGTCGGTTTCACTTGAACTTACCACTGACTCGACAGACAGACCGAACGCCGGAAGCATTGTATTGCCATTCTGGTAGCCATTCTTATGACACCGAGATTGAATTCATTGATATAACCGTCCTGTATTAATTTCAGCTTTTCCTAAGTGGAAATTGGTTAACCTTGCATTGGTCCACTGGCGAGATTTTCACTGGATTACGCTATATGGAGTGCTTTTAATCTAATGCACTTATTCAGTGGTTGTCTTTGCGTGGATAGGATTGTTGACGGAATCTATGTTACCTAGCTGATTTGGATCACTGAAATCGATTATTTTAACATTCAGTCATACTAAAATTTGCAAAGAATGTCGACACTGTCACCAAAGACTGTTCGTCACATTGGCAAATCTTTAACGGATTTAGCAGTTTTGAAAGAGCACGACGAGGATACCGGGAAAAAAGCTCTGAAAGCCAAACTCGGCCCTCTCAGACGAGCCTTCTCATCAATGCGAAAGAAGAGACGAGGAGGGGTTGCATCCAGTAACTCTCCTTCCCCTTCGAGAAAGGAACCGGTACGAGCAGTTCGATCAAGTCCGCTATATGGTAGCTGCTACTTCGAAAGGTAGGTTATCTATCCAATATAACTGCTACATAATACAATACCTGATGTGTTGATCGAGCTAACTATATACCCTCTGTAGACGACGATGCCATTTATTGTAACAATCTTTGAATGTGGAAGCATCATGGACATCATCATCCTCGTCATCTCTGAAGCATCTGACTTTTACTTCAAGTAAAGTTATTGGGATTTATTTGCTAATGGTTAGTACGGACCAATCATAATGACAATCAGCACCATTGTTTACCCTCGGACAACCGTTCAGCTAAGTTGTTCTTCCACTACGCCGAACACATTCATGTACTAATACATATCCCTCAATCAAGTATTTGGTTTGACGGTGTTGGAAAGCCGGAGTACCTTAGAAAGGGGTGGGGGCTTGGGCACGGCCTGAAACTAAAAACTATATCTCGCATGCGAATGAGTCGACTCAGTGCGAAATCGAGCCGGGGCTGTATTGATCAGAGTTCAAGATGTTACCACTGGACCAACCGTGTCATCAAGACTGATCAATGGCTGCTAGATGTTGACGTGGACCACAAAATAGAGCTATTTAATTTTTTTTAATTCCCCACAGTACATGTGCCTACTTAACGTCTCATTTGAATTTTTTTTTGTCGACATCATCAAGAAATGTTGACGTCTTTCGGAGCCATGGCTACTGAATGTAAAATCTGAAGCCTGTTTATAACTAAGCGATAAAATGAAAGGGAGAAAGAGAGAGAATTAAGCTTTAACGTCGCGTTCTCGATAAAATGAAACAGTGATATGGGACATAAAACTGCGTACTCTGACAAGAAGTCATATAACTACACAAACTTTTAGATGATCCAGTGAGAAGCCATATTGACTGTCCGATTTATTGTCGAAATACTAAAAATCTTGACTTGACTTTAGAAAAAAAATGTTTCTGTTTTAATTTCCTGTCTGTTTGGTCCAAGCGAAAACGAATGGCTACTGGATATTGAATTTGACGCTTTGACTTGCTACACCATAACCTTGGGTCTCTAATCTCTTTGATGACGTTTACGGCGACGTCATTTTAATGAAGGCAATTGTTGGTCGAATTTTCGGGCACATTTATAGATTTTTTTTAATTATGTAATTTTCTTCGCAAAAATTGCATGATGAATTTGTAAATAACAATCGGATGGGAAATAAAATAGTATTTGCCAACTTTTCCTGTCAGAAAATGGGGGATTTTGAAGGAAAATGTACCTCATATGGCCGCCATTTTTAATTTAACCATGATCCTTCAACGCGAGGTTATCGAGATAGGCTCAAAATGACCTCAGCATGATCAAATAAAAAGTCACGGAGTGTCAGATTGGTCAGCCGAGAGAGGGGGAGCAAAATGTCCCCCCCCCCCCTCATGCCTGGTAGAGTTAAACAAGAGCTAATGGTTCTGATGAGGAATAGTTCGTTGGGGTTGTCAAGATCTAACACAGGCTGGGGTTGAGGCATACATGAGAATACCTTTCTGGACAGTTAATTTATCATATAGATATTAATCCAGTCAAGATCTTTAACCTTTTTTCCCAATGGGTGTACCGTAAGCAACATTCAGAAAAATGTATGAACAGCTTGGACTTCCAAGAAATATTACGATAATCAATACCGGGGAAACAAACTTACTCTTACCGTATACTTTTACCTTCGAAAATAGGTCATTGCTGTGCTCAATTTGCAGATTTGCATCGGTGTCAAATTGGAGCTCTAAAGCTTCAATATATATTGTGCTAACAGCATTACCATATAATCATCAGAAAATGGGTGAACGTCGGTAATGTGTAATGGATTCTGGTAAAGTGCAGTGGATTCTGGTAAATGTGCAGTGGATTCTGGTAAATGTGCAGTGGATTCTGGTAAAGTGCAGTGGATTCTGGTAAATGTGCATATTTCGAAAGGATAGCTCTGACTCTAATCCTTGAAAAGATTGCCAACAACATTGAATCCACTTTTAACCCAAATTGTAGACAAAAAAGTTCAACGACTGCCACTCATTGGTATACGAATGCGGAATTTCTAGACAAATATTTTCATCATATAAGGTCTCATTGAAAAAGTGTCCTGCTTCAAACTATGCAAACGACGATCTTTTAACCCTATCTGGCCTGGGCTTTTTGGGACCTGTCCAGGCCTGGGGGGCCGAACTGACCCCCTAATTATTTTTCTTACCCCTTCAGATAGGGAGCTGAAACTTACCACACTATACGCTTGGGTCAAGCGCTACCAGAAAATTTAAAAAAATCCAAGATGGCCGCGTTGATGACGTCACTGACGTCATTTTAAAAAACGGCAAATTTTGGTTGATTTTTCGGTCGGATTTTCCGAATTTTTTATTTATGCAATTTTAACGCAAAAACTGCATGATAAATTAGTCAAAATTAATGTGATGTGAAATAAAATAGCTTTTGCCCACTTTTCATCGCGGAAATCAGAAATTTTGAAGAAATATGGCAAAATCATCATTTTCTGGTACCCCACGTGACCGCCATCTTGAATTTACCCATGACCCAATATGATAAACTATAAAGTCAAGGAGTTTCAGCTCTCCATTTTTTGTCGTTCCAGAGATAGCGCAGAAAGTTTGGTAGGAGGGCCATTTCGGCCCTCCCACACACCCCTCCCCCACTTAGCCCAAGGTCGGTCATCTTCAATATGGTCCTGGCTCATCGTCAGCTACAACTGTTACATGAATTTGGAGATCCTAGCTATAGGCGTTCAAGACATACCGGCTATAGTCCTACAAGAGATACTGTGATAATATCTCATATAGAAATACGAACGTCCCGGCAGACAGATGGACAACGACAATGGCGAGGGATAAAATCGGTCAAGAATTAGCATCATGCAATTGCTCTGTATGAAAACGCTCTAACTTCTTCTTGCAATGCTAAAAACCAAGACTAGTTGGACATTACACAGGTTTACACACAGCCTCTGGAAACAAATTCTTGTTTAGTGTTTACTCATATAAATCGCAAAACATTATGTTGATAATTGAGTTATTATTGGACAAATTGTTCACCCTACTTTATCCTGGGAATACGGATGTAGAATTGCCTTCGCTCTGGGCTAATTATCTCGATCATTACGAGGACATAACCCTGGAATACTTGAAATTGCCGCAATTATGAATGATGCTAATATGAAGGCCTACGCGTCCCAGATTATAGCACGGACATATTGAGGCGATGTAGAACCTGGTCCACAATAAAGCTGTAAAATCCCGTGGAAGCTGAGAAAGGTTTTCCTATTTTTCAAGAGGATGATTTTGTTGCAAGCCAGGTGCATTTTTATTCTTAACTTACAGTCTCAAAATTATGTGGGACAAAGAATATGAATCATACACTGAAGCACCGTTATATTTGACCCAAGGGACGCGTTAGTGGTAAGGATATACTGACATCATTTTACGCCTTCCAACTGCCATCAACTGTGTTGATTAGCATTCCAAGTCCTCGCATAGTACAGCGAAGCGATTCTGTTCCCCCTATATAGCATGTGAATTTTGAAGTGTGGCTAAATTTTAAGACCATTGTCTTAAAACTGCTCTGAAATAATAAAAAAAAAACATCCCCGTTTTGCGTTATATATATCGTCTTCAGTTCCGATTCTTGAATTTTCCTTCGCTCCCAAAAGGTCAAAGGTCATTGCTTGGGCGGGTGTGTGTGTGGGGAGGAGGGGGGGAGGGATCCCGTACTGCTATGCCATGTAATCTAATCAATTTTCTCTATAGAAATTCATTCGGCTATATGAACAGATTAGATGTACATCTTGAACCCTTATATTTTCTACTGTATTATATTTCCATATATCAAGTTTGTGTACGTTCATAAAAGCAAAGTCTTGAAAGGGTCAATATGACAAAGATCGCGCTGTCTGAGGCTGAGTACAATATGACAAAGATCGCGCTGTCTGAGGCTAAGTACAATATGACAAAGATCGCGCTGTCTGAGGCTGAGTACAATACAGTTATTGCTTCACAGGCACGGTCGCATCAACACTATTTATCGTTCACAAAGAGATCTTTTTTTTCAAAATTTTCTCTCTCAATGATTTGCCAAAGTAATGTTCTTGAACAACGAGTCAAAGAGCTGTTTTATCTTTTGTTTTATTTGCAGGATATAGTATTGTTGAAGGCAGACTCGTCAAGTAGCTAAAAGAACATAGTTGGTTTCATGCGAATTTTATTAAACTACTGTATAGGGCTTGACAGGAAAGAGGGTTTTAAAAAATCCTCTCTCCCTCATTGTTTTTGTCGACAAAGTTCCTGCGAAGCTAGAGATCAATTTTAGAGAGAGAGAATTAAGGTTTAACGTAACGTTCAGCAATATTTCAGCTATATAGCGATGATCAAACAAAATTCTAAGTATTCAAGTTAATAACTTAGTAATCCAACACATTAAAACATACACACATTAAAACTTATGCAACAAACCGATTTCTCTCAAGTAACCTAAGATACCCGACTAAAAATATCTTCTAAAGTAGCTGCTCGATAGAAAGAATCTCTTACAATCTTAAAATCTATATTGTCGATAGGAATATGTTTCACTTTGAAAACTTCGTGGCATGGAATACATCTTGGGACTGGCTCTTTTTTTTTAATAAATGTTCGTGAGTTAATCGTGTATGGTTGATTCTACATCGCCTGATCATGGCTTGATGAAAACGTTTCTGGCTGTTCAGATGAGTAAGGCGACAGTTATTCAGCTTCATGATTAGAACTCGGAAACATGGTAAGGCTTGTGATATATGTACTATGACAACTGTACTAATATCCATGATATGATATATATTCCTATGAAGCAGGCTCTCGTTTACAAGTGAATGAGTGAGTCAGTCAGTCAGTCAGTCCATCCGAATCTTTTCGACGGTAAAATAAGGAGAACCGTTGACATTAGAACCTTGATTTTTGGCATGAACGTGCATTAGGGGACTGTTATCAGCAAGTTCTGGGTTGACCTACTTCTGATGAAAATTCTACCTACTTAGATGACATATAACATTACCCTTGGACCCCCAAGTCATCTTCCTCACCTTACTCGTAGGTCCTGTGGCGTTAGCCACACTATACTCATGTGTACTATGATAGCTTAACCCTACCTGGCCTGGGGGCAAAATTGCGTCCTACTAACCTTTCTGCACTATCTCCGGAACGACAAAAAAATCGAGAGCTGAAACTCCTTGACTTTATATTTTATCATATTGGAAGCATTTTGAGCCGATTTGCATAACCCCCGGAGCAGAGGATCATGGGTAAATTCAAGATGGCGGCCATGTGGGGTACCAGCAAAGTGATGTTTTTGTCATATTTTTCAAAATTTCTGCTTTTCCGCGATGAAAAGTGGGCAAAAACTATTCTATTTCACATCACATTAATCGCCTCCCCCCCCCAGGCCTGGACAGGTCCAAAAAAGCACAGGCCATATAGCGTTAATATCCATGATGTGATATATGTATCATGATAGCTGTTCTAATATCCATGAAGATCATTATTATGTTTATACCGCATACCTCGGTATACATATTTCTAAATAGCATTGCGCTGATTAATGCCTGATAATCCACTAAGTCAGCCCATTGCTAATTGCTACGTTTTTGTTTGGTTGCCATGGCTGCGGAATCTGGCAGCTTGATCAGACATTTTTCGAACAAAAAACTACTAATATTTAATCGTAACTGTGTGAACACTGTGATTTACTCGGTGTAAATGAGCACTGCCGTTTTACTCACTGCACATAATACAGTTGCAGATCCTTATCCGTTCTGATCTGTATTTAATCTTCTGATGATATCTGGGGCTAACACCGCAGCTAATTGACCCAATCATGCGCGGTCTGTTTAGAAAGCCTGCCATGCAGCTAATGCTACAAGCTGGATAAAGCACGAATCAAATATTATTATGACGGTTACCAGATCCAGTTTACGGACAGATTCCGAATGTGACTGGCTTTAATTTTTCTCTAACACAAAGGGAAGGGAATCTCAGTTAGAATTACAACACATATAAGGGAAGTGGGAAGAGGTGCCGACATACTGACCGAGCCACATGACTTCACAGTATGGTTTTCCGGTTAACCTATTCTAAAGCACATATATATACCAAGAATCTAACGATTCGTGATATGCGTTGTATCTGAGGTAGGCTTTTATTGTACCTGTTCATGTGGCAACTTCGGTGATATGATCACACGGCACCTAGTACTGGCATAAGCGGTATTAGATACAAATCTAGAGCTATGATGGAAATGCTCTGACAACTCGTATATTGGTAATTGGTGAGCTGTTTCGCTGTGACACATCATAATAATAATATACCGATGTGAGTTTACTGGAGTCATTCACACAGTATTGTTTCACAGAGCTGAATATTGGGGATGTGCCTGCATGATGTTTGTTCTGCCGATACATGCCCTGAAAGATTCATTCTCGAGTACACAGGCAATTTTTCACAGACATGTACTGAGCAGTACACTACTGAACGGTACTGCACGGCAAGGCCCACCATACATGTACGTACTGAGCTGTAACTGAACAGTTCCTGTTTGGTAATCACAGGTCAGAACTGAACTGAACAGTACATGTCAGTTAGCAACAGCCTGGTTCCAAGAGGTGACTGAGCAGTACTGTACAGTAACAGGTTGGTTGCTGTTCAGTTACCATGCAGTACTGTTCAGTTCTGTTTCTTGTGGTACTGTATGGTATCCAATCAGTACTGACCAGTTACTGAGTGGTACTGTGTGGATACGGGTCAGTACTGAATGGTACTGTACTGAGGTGTACCGTTCCGGGCCCTTTCTTGCGGTTACCATTCAGTTACCACACGGTACCAACATGTGGAAATTCGGCTGTGTAGATTCGAAGGCCTTGGACTCCACCACGAGTATGTTTTCCCTTTAGTATATCGAGATGTGTTGTCCACAAAGTTTTGCTGAATAAAATATCCTAGGTATTATTTTACCTGTTACCTATTCGAGTACATCTTCATATTTGGGAAATTCTCCAAAATTAACATGATTATGTGGGCCTTATCTGTAGTAGAATATGAAACGGTGTAATCGGTCAGAACAACTGGTTACCGTTTTTCTGAATATAACCCTCCTAACATCGTAGCCATATTAGGGTTTACCAATATCGCAAAATCCACACGAAAGACATGGAAAGAACCAGAGGATTTGAAATGTAAATTTGCAACATTTCTCTCCTTTCAGTGAACAATAAAGTCGTTACACAACATTTACCTGATTAGTTTTAGGAAGAAACAGCTGGAGAGAAAGATGATACTAAATAATTAAAATATTAGCATTTCTTACATTCGGGATGATCGAATTTAATATTAACTAATCTGACGTTATAGACAACCTGAATTTTTCATATGTTGTAAATGTGAATATCTAAATGAAAGAGAAAGATGAATGGATCACATAATGTTTTACTGCCAGATTTGCGACAGGCAAAAATGTTATTAGTTGTCCTTTCAGAATGATAAAACGTCGCAGAATAAGTCGATCATACTTCAACAGCACAAGTGGATATTTAACGCATTGATCACCAGTATTTTATTGTCGAATGCAAAGAATAAATAGCGTGGACATGGACTATTTATTATATTTTATATTCTCCGTGTTTGTAGACAAATAAAATTTGTTTTGCCTGATGCCACTTTTGGACATTAGAGGTGATAGGTCATCTGCTTTTCTAAACTGGAGCTGTGTAAAGTAAGGCCTACTTTCGTCACGTCTCCAGCGCCTCCAGTGCTGGACTAGATGTTATAATCTAGGTGATGCGTTAACACAATTTTCGTAAAACTACAAAATCAACAATATAGCTTACTGAAAAAAGTACTCAAAAAGTTTTTCTTTATCTCGAAATGTGAGCCTTTATGAGACACTGATGGACAAGAACGTACTGCACTGGTCGGCGACCATTTCAGGTGGCAGCTACAAATGTTTATCTAACAGAAGGATTATAGAATTATATAACTTGTAGGAGAAATTCAGTAGATTTCCAGCTATATCTGATGTTTTTGGAATTCTAATATGAGAGTCGTTTTTTGTGAGACAATTTACCCTAATCTGGATACCCATCAAGGTGAAAAAAGTATGGAATTATTTCTCAACTGTATTTTACAGTACTAACCAGATATCTGGGGCTGTCTAATCTTGATGTATCGACGACTGCTACAGAAGGAAAATCGTATAGGCTATTATTTATTATTCATATTTGAACACCACACAGTCTTTTAGTTTAGACTAACTTCAAGCGGATGCACATGACAGGTTGATGTATCTTGTCAATCGATTGTGTCAATTAAAGTTAATCACTGCCACTGGTGCATTTAGCATATACACGGACAGTGTGATTCCGAAGATTATTTCAATCCATTATTTCCTGACTGCTACAGTGTTAATGTTTCAGTGAGAGTAGCATGGACAATCGCTGTGATGACAGATATATGTTAGGATAAGCATTGGTGGAGATGTATTTTTCATCGCGTCATCAGCCTATGTGCATTCACCTGTTCGTCTGTCTGTCAACAATTTGACTTGCCTTCATATCTGGAGCGCTTTTTCATGACACACAGCTCGTCCATTTGCGAAATATAACGGAAAGGTGTTCTAGTTAAGAAAGCCCGATCAGTCTTGGAATCATTGCATATGGGAATTGATCGCACCTGTGTGAGATCTTACAATTTCTGGTTTCGATGGTGCAGATTAGTGCACCCGGTCGTCCTAGTAACTGAAGTAACTGGCCATATTTTGCCGTCTGTTGAAATACAATTCACCGCTATCTTGTCAATATCGGTGTTATATTTCCAATGTGGACGGTGTGAAAATGACGTAGACCCGACAGATGCCTCGAGCATTCATTGAGATATTAATGAAATTTATGTGATCAGTAACGTCAGACGTGTTGTGTTCAGATGATATTATTAGCTTTTTGCTCCAGTATCGGATCATCTCTCAATCGATGGACATGCAGATATAGACACACGACAGTATATTTGTCTTTTTGTTCACACGGTTAATCGATCTGACGGTACGGTACCCTGTTGCAGAGCTTTGCTGCAGGCAATGCAAATGTCACCGAAAATAACACTGACGATCAGTTAGTTAGCAGTCAAAACAATATGTCAATTTCATCGCATTTAATTCAATAAATATGATTGATACTTCTTTCATCATACCTCGCATTATTTCCACGGATTATACGTTATTAAAATGAATATTGTTACCTAGATTAAAACATGCACGGTAATCTGATGTTAATTACAACACATATAAGGGAAGTGGGAAGAGGTGTCGACATTCTGACTGCGACCTGGAATATCTCGGTTTAGGCAAAAATATCACACCGTGGGAAGAGCAGGGTCTGAGATAGGGCATTGTGCCAAATTGACCCAAAATAAACATGTATCCGAAATACATTTTCGATTCCCACATCATCAGTGCTGATATAAGTATATAAATTAAGTCTTTCCATTTCGAATGGAGTAGCCTATTGTTACTCTCTGGGTTATTAGTATTATTATAATATCTAAATTTTGTGTCCAAAGAATTGCTGTAGAGCTTAGAAATATCGCTTGTCTGAACTTAAGCATATTATCTGGACAACTTACATTGACCTCATGAAATATTAAATTTCATCTTGCGAACATTGGCCAAGCGGATGAGAGGACACAGTTGGGATTTACAAGGTGAATGTTTGAAGATATTGTTTTTTTAGTGTCATTTAGAAGTTGGGAAGTATACATGGAAAGAACCAGCGAATTTGAAATGTAAATTCGCAACATTTCTCTCCTTTCAGTGAACAAAAATGAAGATATACGACATTTACCAATTAGTTTTAGGAAGAAACAGTTGAAGAGAAAGCGAACGCTAAATAATTAAAATATTAGCATTTCTTACATTCGGAATGAACGAATTTACATTCGGGATGAACGAATTTAATATTAACTTAACTGACGTTTACCATTATAGACAACCTGAAGTTTTCAAATGTGAATAATAGAGGAAGATGAATGTATCACATAATGTTTTACTGCCAGATTTGAGACAGCCAAAAATGTTATTAGTTGTCCTTTCAGGATGATAAAAGCGTCGCAGAATAAGTCGATCATACTTCAACAGGTCAGAGATCCCAAGTTATATCTGATGTTTTTGGAATTCTAATATGAAGGTCGTTTTTGTGAGATAAATGACCCTAATCTGGATATTCATCGAGGTGAAAAAACTCTGGAATTATTTCTCAAATGTATTTTACAGTACTAACCAGATAATTGGGACTGTCTAGAGTAATCTTGATGTATCGAAGACCGCTACAGAAGGAAAATCGCGTAGGCTATTATTTATTATGCATATTTGAACACCACACAGTCTTTTAGCTTAGACTAACTTCAAGCGGATGCACATGGCAGAGTGATGTATCTTACCAATCGATTGTGTCAATTAAGGGCCATTACTGCCACTGGTGCATTTAGCATATACACGGACAGTGTGATTATTTCTATCCATTATTTCCTGACTGCTACAGTGTTTATGTTTCAGTGAGAGTAGCCTGGACAATCGCTGTGCTGATACATACATGTTAGGATAAGCATGCATTGGTGGAGATGTATTTTTCATCGCGTCATCATGAGCTTACGTGCATTCACCTGTTTGCCCGCCAACAATTTGACTTGTCTTCATACCCGGAGCGCTTTTTCATGTCACACAGCTCGTCCCTGTGCGAAATATAATGCAAAGGTGCTCTGGTTAAGAAAACCGGATCAGTCTTGGAATCAGTGCATATGGAAATTGATCACACCTGTGTGAGATCTTACAATTTCCGGTAGATACTTCATGTAGGAAGCTATTGTCTGAGTCTTTGTGTCGCTGAAAAGGCTCAAGTCTAGACATATTGTTGTCCCCAGACTTGGCCATTGTATGCATTGTCTCGTGATTCTTACATGGAGTATGAACCCAATTTCCGGTTTCGGTATTGCAGATTGGTGCACCCGACCGTCCTCGTAACTGAAGTAACGGGTCATATTTCGCCGTCTGTTGAAATACAGTTCACCTCTATCTTGTCAATACCGGTGTTATATTTCCAATGTGGACGGTGTGAAAGCGACAGATGCCTGGAGCATTCATTGAGATATTAATGAAATGTATGTGATCAATAACGTCAGAGGTGCTGTGTTCAGATTATATTATTAGCTTTCTTCTTTAGCAACTGATCATCTCTTAATCGATGGGCATGTAGATATAGACACACGACATTATATTTGTCTTTTTGTTCACACGGTTAATCGATCTGACGGTACGGTATCCTGTTGCAGAGCTTTGCTGCAGGCAATGCAAATGTCACCGAAAATAACACTGACGATCAGTTAGTTAGCAGTCAAAACAATATGTCAATTTCATCGCATTTAATTCAATAAATATGATTGATTCTTCTTCCATTATACGTTATTAAAATGACAGCTGGCATATTGTTACCCAAATTAAATCATGCACTGTAATCTGATGTTAATATCCGACCTGGCTATGTCTCGATTCAGTCAAAAATATCACACCGTGGTAAATGCAGGGTCTGAGATAGCACATTCTTCCAAAGTGAATGAATAGCCCAAAATAAAAGTGTAACTGAAATACCAGCATCATCAGTGCTGATATAAGTATATAATCAAGTCTTTCCATTTCGAATGGAATAGCCTATTGTTACTCTCTTGGTTATCAGTATTATTATAATATCTAAATTTTGTGTCCAAAGAATTGCTGTAGAGCTTAGAAATCTCGCTTTTCTGAACTTAAGCATATTATCTGGACAACTGACATTGGCCTCATGAAATATTAAATTTCATCTTGCGAACATTGGCAAAGCGGATGAGAGGATACAGTTGGGGTTTACAACGTGGTTGTTTGAAGATATTGTCTCTTTTAGTATCATTTAGAAGTTGGGAAGTAGATAAATAAACAAATTGCTTATGGATAACAGCTTTTAGTTTATTCGGGACGACGTTTCGAAACTGGTCATAGTATCGTTTTCAAGTGACTGACATCAATTGATTGAATGGCATCAATAAATAAATAAGCAGTATATATACAGTTCTTCGAGTAAATGTCACAATAGGATTGTGCTATAGACGAGAAAAAAATGATAGGGAAGGACTGGACATGTTGAAATGGCTGGATCAATAGGCAAGGTGGGCTTCTAGGCACGGTGGGTTTCCTGGATTAGTAGGTCGTTTGCACTGGGGATGAATAGGCCCTGGTCTCGCTTTAGTTGTGATTTTGTTCTGTTTAGGTGGATGGTTGTAGCTTTCTGCTCTTCCAGTGCATTCGGATTGTGGCAAGGGGTTTGGTGTTACTCTAGTTGATTGCATGTGAGGGGTTTTCTTTGATGTGGACTGAAACTGCTGAATTCCCATCTTGTTTTGTCATAGAGGATTGGTGTCCTTTCATTCGTTTATTTAGGTGTCTTGATGTTTCGCCGATGTAAATCAGCAATTTAGATTATTCCATTTTGCTGGGGTTGGGTGGTTGGGCTTTTTTAGCCCGGATATTTCCAACATAGTGAGCCATTGAAATAAGTAGTTCACAGAAGCAGTTTTCTGGATTTGTTGTCTGCGGTGTCCAGCCAAAACGCAACAACGCATATGTGAGAAACTGACGTTTTCGTCAGGCTAATGTATAGCCATGCATCAATTATATGTTTTAAAATCAATTATTTCCACAGCGGTAATTCTTCCAACACTGATGAAAACTGCGGTGACCCAAAAATAAATTGAATTTGACCAGTGACCTTCAGAATGGTTTTTATACGAGGGTAATGTTTAGTCGTCAGAACTTGGAATGGCTGATGCAATCAAAATTTATCATGATGGCATTGACGTTGGCCTTAAATGTAATAAGCATGCAAAAATCGAAAATACGGCTTTCCTTTATCGCAAAACTAACACATGGCTGACATTGCACAATATTAAACTCTGGATTGTATTTCTTTTCGATGAGACGTTGATCTCGTATGTGAAAAAAAGTGTTATACATGAATTTTTGTACACGTGAAAACAATAACAATATATTGTAGGCATATTTACTTTCCATGACACAGGTAGACTTCACTTCTACTTGGAATTTGAATTTGGAATTTGGATATAAATATGGGTCATTACATGACGTAACAGAAAATTAATATAACTCGTAGTACCTTACAACAAATAATATGATATATTTGATAAAATCGAACTTTTCAGTTGTTTCATCTCATTCGAAAACCGCTGACCCAACCACCAATATTTCTAAGCATTATTAAAAGGATATATATATTTGCTTGCTTATGAAATTTCAAGATTGTGGCGATAATAGTTTTGGAAATGTCAACAGAAAACTCTCCCATTTCTTATACACTGTTGCCGTTTATCGCTAATCATGGAACGTTTAATAGTTGTTGATTTCAATCGTTCAACTGTATAAACTAATTAGGTGTTTTTCCCGTCGTGCTTTGGGTCACTTATTCATTTCAGCTCACTTTCAATGAGCGTTGTCCATTTCTCTCGTCAATATTTTGTTGAAGTTAACAAAACCTTAACGGACCTGACCAGAAACATATAATTTTAATAACAACATTTTTACTTGGGAAATTTGGAATATCTCACTTCTCACATCCATTATTATGGTTTCCCTATGTACAATTATGGAACGGGAATTATTAATTTGAATAAAAGGACATACTCAATTTTTTAACTTTATCGAATTTGGGTACACAGAACACAATAAACAACATAATTTACCTTTATTTTGGTCTTGCGGTATGATATAATGAGCTCTCGTGATCATCTGTTTGAAATAATTTCAAAGAAATCAACTTCTAAAAAATAATTGGTGATTATATCAATTTCCATATTACCATAACTGAAATATCTGAAAATAATTCCTAACGGACAAAATTTAGTAGTTCCTAAACAATGATAAAAAGTGATTTGGAAGATTTTTCTCATCTGAACTGACATTTTGTGAACCAAAATTTGACAAAGTAGAAAAATGATTTGAAATATAGTTTTATTCAAATTAATATATACGTTTGCATAATACTACACCAGGAATCCTCTAATAATGCACGTGAGAAGTTTCAGCTTGATATGATTTTTTTATTTAAAAATATTCCGAATTTCTCCTGAAAAAATCTTCTTGTCGTTATCTGCTATGTTACCTAAAAAGTCATCAAGCAAAGCTTTGGCGGTCTTATCCCGTCCAGAATTCTCAAAAGAATTAAACGAAACAAATCCCCAAAATACTCATTTTCAAAGTCACACACATGATATTTTATGCTTAGTATGACTATCAAGGATGCCCTTGGTAATGTAGTTGGTCGTGTAAATCCTCGATGTTAAATATACAGGACCAAAATATCTTTGACCAGAAATCAGAGAATGCCTACCATGCTGCGAATCTAGTTGTCTACAAAAAACACGTCAAGAACGAGGAAAAAAACAGGATCGTCTTCCAATAGTTTGCCATCAAATTTTACATGCAAACCTGATAGTCATGTGATTCTTTCTCTTTGAATGGTCCTTTTCATGATTTAAAAACTATTTTCATAAATCCATTAACCGTATCTGCCCTGGGCGATTTGGGGTGTACCGCAGCCTTGGGAGGGGCGGAAAGTGCCCCCCTCCCAAATTTTTGTTTGATATTGCTAAGGCTAAAGAGCTGAAACTTATCACACTAAATACCTGCAGTGGGTCAAGCTCTACAGGAAAATGTTTAAAAAATCCAAGATGGCCGCCATAATGATGTCACTGTGAGCATTTTTGGACGATTTTCCTGTCAGATTTTTTTATTTTTGTTGTTTCTTCTTAAAAATTGATTGAAAAATTAGTAAATAATAATCTGATATGAAATAAAATAGGTTTTACTCATTTTTTTCACTGCCTCCACCCCCGAGACCAGGTAGGGTTAATACACGATTAATGGAGACTCCCTCGTGGAACTAGGCCTTGTTCTCTCACGAAACCAGGCTTCCTAATTATATTAGCAAAAACATGAAGATAATTTCTGTGAGCTTACAATCTGTGAACTGTTTTACGTAAGCAGAACAGCATCGTTGATACAACATAATATGGTTAAATATTGAACGACTAAATAGCTTTTCCATTCCGACATTTTTAACGTTTATTCAATGTGAAAGGTTCTTGTAAAGGGACCATATCTCAGTATAATGGCACACCTCTGTTTCTGACAGATGAATTACGTTCTCCGGGCATCCGTGTCCCAAGTTGCCCTCAAACTCGCTATCTTCTTGGAGGAACGTCATGCATCTAAATCATTTTTCTCGGCCTCTTACCCAAACCGCTCGTTTGTGGTTAGATGAGCGAAATGTCAATTGCATTAACTGAAATCACCTGGGACTCGAACCTAAATGGCGCCTTGATGAGCCTAGCTAGCCTGAACATTGTACGTTAAATGGGGCTTTTTCAACATTTGAGTAGCTGTAGCCTTCATCCACTATCAAGTTCATACAGATTTGTTCTCACTTGCATTGAATTGTTCTTCAATCCAGTGTACTTGTTGTACGTAAATATCCCTGTAGATGAGAAAGTGTTTGAAGAGGATTGACAATCATTGGCCACCCAGAGGGAGAGAGAGAGTTAAGTTTTAACGTCGCGTTCAGTAATATTTCAGCTACATAGCGACGATCAAATAAAATTCTAAGTATTCAAGTAAATAGTCGTAGGCCTATACTATGGAATATATTCCAAGTCCTGAACGTTATAATTCGTTGCGATGACCGCCTGCCGTGAAAATGGAGTTTTCAAAATATGCCAGTCCTCGTTCCATAAAAAAGTGTTTCCGCTAAAATAAGTACGAGTATGGTGACGCGTACATATGGTGCAATGGTATTGCTACATGAAATGTAATATAAATTTGTATCATATCCTTGCAAGACCTTGGGTGAAAAATGTCACGACTATTTTCTAAAACAAAAATACTATAGGATGAAATGAATTCCCCATACCACAGCCTGAACAAGGTATGGATATCCCCGAGATTAACATGATAGTCTAACAGCCAATTCTCAGGAGCCTTATATCCAATTTCTTCTGTGCGAGAAGACTGAGCTGGTCAGGGCAAAATAAACGGACTTGAAGTAGTACCACCGAAAAATACCCGAGTTTTCATAAGACTGGGGAAGGGTTATGCAAACAACAATAGGTATTGGAATGTTCAATATTTGACATTAATCGGATTAAAAATATGTAAAATATATTTGCTTTAGTGAAAATATTTGCTGGGTTACCTCACTGGATCATTTTCAAATGTCAGATGAATATAAAATATAAAGTTTATGTAGGACACAATACCAGTCAATGGCCACGCTTGTACAATCCATCACTTTACCTCTCGTTTGACTGGTTTTCCATGATTTACACTTCATGTGTGTAGATATGTTTCCGATTTTTCTTTGATATGTACGCTTTGTCATTTTACAAAGAATGAATTGAACAGATATATTTATGGATTCCTAAATTAACATACTGCCATATTTCATCTTCATCTTAAGAATAAATATAAAGAAATATCATCGTTCTATCAACTCACACCTCTTTTAATTACAACATATATAAGGGTAGTGGGAAGAGGTGCCGACATACTGACTGCGTCACATGACTTCACAGAATAGTCTTCTGGTTAACCTATTCTAAAGCACATACCAAGAATCTAACGGTTCGTGATATGTGTTATATCTCAGGTACGCTTTTATTGTACCTGTTCATGTGGCAACTTGGATGATATGACCACACGGCCCCTAGCACCGGCATAAGCGGTATTAGATACAAATCTAGAGCTATGATGGAAATGCTCTGACAACTCCTATACTGGTAATTGGTGAGCTGTTTCGCTGTGACAACTCGTACATTGGAGATTGGTGAGCTGTATCGACGTCAGATGTAAATTACGGCATTTAACACAAAAGACTAGTCTGTAAGGCCCGATGTTGACCCAGCATCAACTTCCCACAAGTGACAACATATATCAAAGACCAAAAGGTCTGTACAGGGGGCGGGCCTCGGGGACGAAACGTCCACCAGCAGAATCTCGCCATATACAGGAAAAAAATTACAACACATATAAGGGAAGTGGGAAGAGGTGCCGACATACTGACTGCGTCACATGACTTCACAGAATAGTCTTCTGGTTAACCTATTCTAAAGCACATACCAAGAATCTAACGATTCGTGATATGTGTTATATCTCAGGTACGCTTTTATTGTACCTGTTCATGTGGCAACTTGGATGATATGACCACACGGCCCCTAGCACCGGCATAAGCGGTATTAGATACAAATCTAGAGCTATGATGGAAATGCTCTGACAACTCGTATACTGGTAATTGGTGATGCAGTGCTAGTGAATCCCTCATATCGTATTGTTTTGATGTTTAGAACAACTAATCAAGTTACATTTGTTTTTATTGACTGCACTCATTTTGTAAATCCTACACACAAATAAGGAAGACAAAATGAATAAAATCACCTGTCTGACTGACTGTTTCAAAACATGCATCATTCTGTCTTTATTAAATCCCGTTGGAATTTTGTTCAACATGCCATAATATGTCAATTTATACTGCCTTAAACTAAAAAATTAGTCCTGAATGTTCTGGAAATGAACATTATACAAATGCACAAATTGTCATTCTAAGGTTCGACCTAACGGTAGTTGGAAGAAAAGGTATCTCAATTGTTTATCTTCAGAAATATCTCCCTTCGGACATATTAAATGTCTTGGTGTTTACTGATTGAAAACAATATATGGTCGTCACCTATCACACAATCTTCAAAACTTGTCAAATATTCTAGTTAGAAACATGTTCCGAGGCTTTCAATGATGTCGAGGACAACGTAACAAAAATTAAAGACATACACTCAGCCGTTGGTGGTATTTTTGGCAAATAGTAGATATATGAGAGTAGTTAACGTCAGTAGATTGGGTGAAACCAGACAAAAACCAGACATGATATACAAATATATGAACACAAGCTAGTTTTCTGTGAGAGAATAGCTGCTAAAAGTGTCCAAGACATTATGGTTTTCAAAGGTCAAATGATAAGAAAGGTTTATAGATACTACATTTCTGTTAATCGTGCATATACAACTTACTACTAATGGTTTCTCCCGCAGGAGCTCTTACTTCTAATCGATATTAAGTCTCCAGGCTACATTCGTGTTCGTAATAGGAGAAAGACTGCCCAGTCCTGAGACGCATTTCACGTAAATTAAACCCTCAAGGATACTGAAGCGACAGTTCAACCCATAACGTCTGTGTAATCATTTCACAGATCCAATTGTATATATTGGTATGTGCTTTAGAATAGGTTAACCAGAGGACTATTCTGTGAAGTCATGTGACGCAGTCAGTATGTCGGCACCTCTTCCCACTTCCCTTATATGTGTTGTAATTCCGTCTGATGATAGAGGACGTTACGCGATTATCATAATTATGGGGACTTTTCCGCATACTGCAGGAGGTATTAAAGATGTGGATATATTGCTCTGTTTCAACGTTCAAGAGCCGCATTTGGACATAATCTGGTGAGCAGAACCCGATGATGACAGCACCATAGTTTCACGTAAATGAAATATATAAAGAAAGTTAGATTGAATAAATATAAATAATTTGATGGTCCATCTATACGAATGAATCTAACGAATAAATCTCTCTGCAAGCACTTTCCGCGTGCATACAATTTTTCGCGTTTTCAAGGGGAATACGGTTGCGACATGGGGTTGGGCTCTCTGACTCCCAGTCGATCGCTCGGGCAGTACCACAACATCACTGCTTCCGAAGATTCTGATAGATAGACGAATTGCCTCGCATTCTGTAGCATCGTCTGATTCCAAGCAAGAGACATGAACATATATCATTGATTTTGTTAATGTACATCAGTGAAAACACAAAAATATAACTCAAAGCCGTCTACTGTATTAACTTGAACTGTCTAGATGTACCAGTGTAGCAAAGATGGTCTGCGCTGATTAAGATTTTATTCATATCTTGTAATAGAGAGAGAGAGAATTACATTCTACGTCGCGTTCAGCAATATTATAGCTATATATAGCGACGCTCTAGTATATATATGATATAGTACGCGACCCGTGATACAGCTACAACCCATCTGAATTATCTCCGCTGTGGAAGGGGTCCTTGCACAACTTACCCCTACCTGGCCTGGTGGGGCACTTTTCGTCTCCCCCACCACCCCAAACACCCCCGCCCCTGTTGGTTTTTTGCTCCTATCTCCGAAACGACAATAATTGAGAGCAGAGCATCATGGGTAAATGCAAAATGGCGACCGTGTGGGGTACCAGAAAAGAGATTTCTTTCTTCAGATTGCTTTAAAATGTTTGCTTTTCTGCATTAAAGTGGGTAAAACTCGGATTATTATTTATTAATTCATCATGCATTTTTTGCGAAGAAAAAAAAAATCTGACCGAAAAATCGTCCAAAAAATGCTCCTTTGGAAATGACGTCACTGTCACGTCATCATGGCGGCCATCTTGCATTTTCTTGTAGAGCGGGGCTCAAAGATATAGAGTGGTGAGTTTAAGCCCTCTAGCTTTAGCGATAGCGAAAATATATAGGGGGAAACTTTCCGCCTCCTCCCCCCCCCCCCCAGGTTGCGGTACTCCCCAAATCGCCCAGGTCAGATAGGGATAATACTAATTTCCATAGATATTGTCCCGTAATCTCAGTTTAACGTAGAAAAGCCTTCTGAAACTGTACCATCACGGTCACTGGCCTAGCACATTTGTCTAGTATACCGAGTCGGAATCCCGTATTCGTATTTTCTGACCAAAGTTCATGGCAGATAAACATTATGCCACAACCGTGGCATTGTAAAACGTTTTGCAGACAGATAAGAAAAACAAATGACTAATTCTTGGGTACCTTCAATACCGTTTAATTATAAGCAAAACCATTGAATTGAGCTACTAGTGGAATAATTGTTCTGAAATAATTATGAAAAGTCGACGTATTGAAACGTCCAGAGGCACGTCGGAGATTATTTGAATGATTAAAGGCCTCCAAATTTCAGCATCAAAACGCTAGACCTGACTTGTCTCTTGACGCCAAATATCAGCATGGAATCAGTGATGATGGGTAGACGCTGTATTTTTATGTTGGGTTAATAATAGCATTACTATAATGTTCTGGTAGCGTTGTTCCAAGGGTATATAATGTGGTATATAACAAGTTCAGCTCCCTTGTCTCAGGGATAACGAAACTAATTAGAGAGGATCTTACTCTTCTATGGGAAGTGCAGACGTAGCTGATCGCAATAACAGCCCTGTGTCTACAAAGATAAACCAGGCTAAAGGGTAGAGGTGACATTCTGGTGATCTAACTGGGATTTCTCGACTCTGAATACGACTTGAATAGATTTGATATTCCACATTCATTTCCTACAGGATCGTTTCCACATGAAAATATCAGGATTCATTATTATGAATTATGAAATCGACAGACCTGAAATTCCATAGCCAGTCTTCACCCATGGAAGACTAAACGAAATACAGGATATCTATAAACTTAATTCCCCATCGGTGCGTGATATTGGATAAAAAACTTTTATGGTATAATCTGACGAAGCCAATGCCTGGAATTCTGATGTGGATTTTTTTTCACTGCCTCGTCGATTTGGATCAAATATAGTCACAGCCATTACCGTTATTCTGAAACATTCCGTTGGGCAATTATGATGAATTTGTCAAATTTGGCAACAAAAGACTATATCTACCGGGAATAGACCCGTGTTTTGCTATTTACTGTCATGATCATGAACACACTGGACAATATGGTTGATCCTATGTATTTTAATTCGTTCTCATTCGATTTTAAGGATGGCAAAATATCCGGAGAGGGACATTTACCTTATGGCACGCGTATAATGACATTGTAGGGGAGACCGGGGCGAGTTGCAACACGGGTACGTTGAACCGGTGTGGCGGCTGGGAATGTCCAGTGGCTAAGAGTGTCCGGTTCCTATCTTCTAACCCAGCTAGCATACTTTTCTCAATATTGGAGACAAGTGTCCGTACTTAGTTGCAGCTGAAAAGGATATGAAAAGGGATACTAATCACCTGGACATTCTTATCCATCACACCGGCATTCTGGTACTCTCTCAGAGAGGGGTCAGGTGGCCATTGCAAAACACGATCCCAAGGCTAAGTTTATCCTGAGCTCTGACTTAACGTGTTCCTAGCTGAGATTGCCCGTTTCACAGAACGACACCAGGTTTCTTAACTTGAGGCCTGGAGGAGGGCAGCAAGAAGCTGACACTCCCTATGAAATCACAAGAATCCTGCCTTACTTTATATTAATCCAGAGGAATAAATTCTGGCTACCATGTCTTATCACAATATGTCAGTGATTCCACCCAGAGCCATTTTGACTCACAACATGTCGGCTGGGAGCGACCATTTTTGTATGCTGCCGAGCTGAAGGAATTACTGAATTTACCTTTGGGAGTAAATATTAACAGTTTTCTAAAACCACTTGGATGACTTACCTGAAATATTAAAATAATATTTTAGTCTTACTCACCGATTTCCAGGCGCTGTTACTGTATCTCGATATTAACCCTATGTGACCTGGGGTTTTTTGGGACTATACATCCTGGCCTGGGGGGAGCCGAAATGGCCTCCCCTAATTATTTTTCTTACCCCTTGAGCTAGGGAGCTGAAACTTACCACATCATACCCGTGGGTCAAGCTCTACCTGAAAATGTAAAATAGGTCCAAGATGGCCGCTTCGATGACGTCACAGTGACGTCACTTTTAAAAACGGCATTTTTTGAAGTTAATCTAATCAGATGCAGGTACATATTCCGGTTCCGAATTTGAACTGTGCCAATCAGTGATTTGAAGTACCACACATACTTCACGCAGAAAATTTCACACAAATTATGGTTTTCTTCCTCTAAACATCAAAGAGCTAGACTTAGGAATATCCTAAATATTAGCGTTTGAGAACTGCTTTAGGCCAGAAATCAGTTTGCTTTGTGGAACGCACCCTAAGATCATCCTAATTTAGGGAACGTACGTACAACGACCCCCTGAACTAAGAAATTATCACTGGTGATAGTCTTCTAGATGATGCAACTCCCTAGCAATATTGTTGCTTCCTCCGTGCTAGTTTTGTATTTGAAGCGAAAAATATGTGCCTTCCCTGTTAAAGTTGATTATCTGATTTAAGTTTTTCCTGCAAATGCTTCCTCCCTTCTTTGCTTTTATTCTTGCAAATATGTTTTATCCTTCAGTTTTATCAACATGGTACTGCTGTAGATGACGATTATTGTTCAAATTCCATAACTGGTCGAAATGAATAGAATAATTGGTATTTATTGACCAAAGTTATATCGGGGTACGTTGATTCACTCAGCACGAAGCACGTTGCATCATATTACCTCAATGGTCTACAAAAGGTGGACTTTTGCATTTTATATATCTTAAAGTGATAGTTAGTTTCTGTTACACGTCATGAATGCTAGATATTCGCCAAAGAGTCTTCCGGTATTCATAATCTCTGGACATTTCTCTAAAATTACTTGTTTTGATTTTTTTAGCTCTATATGATATGAAATTTTCCATTTTTAAGAAAACAAGGGAGTATGTTCGAGTTTGCTGCAAATGAAAAACAAATACGTGACATAGGCATATTTCACTCCTGTTAAAGGCCAAACCTGATTGCAATTGATGCCATGTCAAGACACCTTGCAGCAGTTTGTTCAAGGGCAGATTTATTGAAACTATTTCATGTATATTGACAGATTATATTGACAATAGCTTATATATGCCAAAGTATCGAAACCCTAGTGTAGAGCTACTCGAACAAAAACCGTGGCGGCAATTCAACTGTTCTCCAATTCGAAGCTTTTCCTCCGCATGATTCACTAAAACTTTAGACATTTTACCCATGATATTAGTCTGCATATAAAACGAGTGAATTATTTTCTGCTGCAATTAATAACGGGTTCGCTCTTATGAGTGATTTTTTTCACAATTTCATAATGCAACAATTGATAAATTTGGCTATGAGTAATCTCTGGTGGTTAAGCTGAAGCATACAAGTGTAGCATTGAGATAAATGATGCCCTTTCACTTGACTCACCCTTATTCCCAATCTCAATTACGGTATGCAATGGCATTTTCAGTTCTACTCTATTAACTTTTCACTGGTAGAATGTATGTGAGTCTAGTGGTTTAGCCTAATTTTGTAACTTTGAGAAATTGGTGAGATAAGTAAAAGGTAGAAGCAGTTGACGACGTCACTCTGGCGACTAAAAAGAAACCCTACGTCCCCAACTGAAGCCTCCCTCGGCACCTCACATTCAGACTAGAATACTGAGGATTCTAAGACTTAGCCTTGGGATCTCAGTCACGCTGCCATTGCAGATGCTCATATGGAAAATATGACGTATCCATACCACAGCCAGTACCGGCAGAAGCGGAATTCGATACTTTAGCTGGGGAGCTGTGATGGCAGATCAGCTCAAATAAGTCACTCATCTGATGTTAATGGATGAGTACGAAGGGCGTCTGATGGCGTAAATAAACGCATCAAAATTGGGTAAACATGTTAAATGCAAAAATATTCAGGAAATAAAACTATCCTGTAATGCCCGATGTCTTGCGGTAAATTTTACACCAAGGCAATAAACCCATATACATTTGTCAAATTACATGCACAGACAGCGGGCCTCGGGGATTAGCAGTCCACACGTAGAATCTGACCATGTAAGAGGTAGGAATAGTTGACGAATGGATAATAAATAACAAATTATACGTTATCATGGGGGCTAGGAAAATATAGGAAAACTATTCGTTGTCGGTATACTGGACAAACTGAATTGGAAAAGACAGAATAACAAGGTATATTACATGTCTGCATAATTACATATTTCTTTGAAAGCCAACACGATGACATTTCTCTCATATTAAGTGGTCCCTTAATACGAGTCATTTGCTCTTAGCACAATTAAGCGAATATCAAGCTATTGATGTTCAGAAATATGAGCTACTACATGCTGTACTTTCTTACTTTCTTATTTCTTACATAATCCATAATATGATCATGATGACCTAGGCCAAGGCTATAAATTCTGGTTCTGTTTGTATTGGCGACAGCTGACTAGCCAAATTTCGTCCGCATCGCTAATATATACACTATAAGCTATGTTACAGATGCGAGCAAATCAAAATGACTAATGCTTAGGTCATATGTACTGCATACTTAGAGCAACAGCTCGTGTGCAAATTGGCATCAGTATAATATCTTCCCAGCATGACTGCATGCGAATGCAAAAAAATTGAACATTAGAACAATCTACCATGATGCTTTCATAAAAAAAAGGTTTCTGTTTACTGTCTCAGGGATAAGGCTGATGGTGGTTAATTGTGAAAAAGTCGACACCCGTTGTTATGATTTTATTTTGCTGCTGATCTTATCTGGTCAATAAGGTCTTATGGGCGCGGATACTATTGGTGGACTGTCGAATCTGATGACTATATTCGAACTTGGAATCAAATATTTGGAACTACAAAATGCTCGTTTGACTGGTTACACTGGTTACACTGATCATATATATATTGTTAAGTTTACCTAATAATGTTAAATATCGTAGTCGCCATCTGTGCAGTTTTTTTTTAAATCTTCATGTTTGGCCATATAATTTATTTTCCAAATGTTGTGAAATTCTGTTATGGAGAAGTGAATGCCGACCAAACTAATATCGTTAACCCGGTCAAGTTTTATATCTTGACACATTTGTATATTTTTCCTGACAAGGACCATGTTTTTTTCAACATTAAGTTTGAGGCCAGAATCAGTGCCTTTCTCAGAGTTTGCTAGGAACTATCAAGGGTCAGCTGAGTGTCATCAGCATATCGACTTAACTTATTTTTCCAAACATAAATCCCTTTGATTCTCTCGTTGTCTCTTAGCATAGTACGCATTGCATTTACATCTCTAATGAATAGTTGGATCCATTTTTTTCATATCTCCTTCGAAGATTAAGTTTGGGGACTTCCCATGAAATAGAGTCGAAGGCCTTTTTTAAGCCTATAGATAGAAAGAGCTCTGGTATTCCATCAATAGTTCCAAACATAATATCGATTAGTACCCTTATATTTTCCCCGACATATCTGCCTGAGATGAACCCCTTTTGGCTTTCATGAATGCCTTTATAAAGAACCGTCTTGAGTCTGGTTGAGATACATGCTGAAAATATATGCCATATGTAGTATTTGGCAGTGTAATGTGGCGTCAGTTATTCAATAGATTCCGCAGTTTATTTGGCTTATAGAGACGCGTAATTATTCTGTGTATTTTGTGATATTGCTCGTTTAACTGATCTGAGTACAGATTTGTCGATACCCTTCACAAACATGATATAACAGTCCGCCTTACCCCGGTGCTTCCCCCATTTTTCATGTTTTTCAGTGAAGCGCCTTTCTCTTGATAAATTTGTCCATCCAAACCGCTAATAATATAACAATAATATAATAATATCTCCTGTTAACCGACTACGATTCAGATTATCCTAACATTACTCTGTATATATTCTGGCTGGTTTCGCCTCGAGTAGAGTTTTCTTTTTAAATATTCTCTTAGTTACTGTAAAATTCCCCAAAATCTTAAAAAATCTGCAATCACAATGAAATCTAAATTCGTCACTAATGAAAGAGGGAGAGGATACTGGAAATTAAACTGTTCTCTACTAAAAGACGAAAACTACACTAAACATCACAAAACCAGACAATTGAAGAATATGTTGCTACGCCGTACAATTCCGAGAACGTACTCAAAATCCCATGACAGCAAAATCTATACCAAACAGACGACCGTTTAGGTTTTTCGTGTATACCACAAGAAAAATAATATTGGACAGGGATGTGTAATGGACTGCTTATATTCTGCAGTGGCCAAGATCACATTTGTTCTCTTCTCCGTCAGAAGGACGGGTTTTACGCTATCTCAGTATAACTTACCAAACCGGTGCTTTGTTTCGTTTTGTTTGTTTTCTCTACCATAGAGTAACAGTTTTGGTCGAGAGGCCATCAAACTTCATCAGGACAGAATTGGGGTCTCTTCTGGTAACCTAAAATTTTATTTTGAAAACTAAGATCAAAGAAGGGCATCTCACGACCATTTGGGGACTCGAATAAAAAACTGTATATATTAGAAATTGGAGCGATATACAAGAGATGGGAAAAATTGACGACGTCTGGCGGCTAAAGAGCAACCATATGACTCTACAGGAAAGCATTCGTCCACCTAACATTCAGATCCGAGAATTCGGTGGATTCTCGGATGTAGACAATGAAGTATCCACATGGCCCCTAGTACCGGCTTAAGCGGAATTAGATACGCTGGCTACTTCGTCCAAAATAACAACTCTTGTTCTACTTGATAAGTACCTTCGTACTCTTGTAGTCATACTCTTGCGAAAATTGCCCATTTCAAAATTGTTAACTCTATATGTCCTGGGCTTTTTGCGGTCAGTCGAGGCCTTGGGGGAGGGGGTGGGGCGAAGTGGACCCCCAAATTATATTTCTTACCCCTTGAGCAAGGGAGCTGAAACTTACCACACTATACCCTTGGGTTAAGCTCTACCAGAAAATGTAAAAAAAATCCAAGATGGCCGCTTTGATGACGTCACAGTGACGTCATTTTCAAAAACGGCATTTTTTGGTCGATTTTCCAGTCAGATTTTCCGAATTTTTTATTTATACAATTTCTCCGCAAAAACTGCATGATAAATTAGTAAATATTAATGTGATGCGAAACAAAATAGTTTTTGCTCACTTTTCGTAGCGGAAAAGCAAAAATTTGAAAGAAATATAACGAAAAAATCACTTTTCTGTTACCCCACGTAACCGCCATCTTCAATTTACCCATGATCCTCTGCTCGGGTGGTTATGCAAATAGACCCAAAATGACCCTAATACGATAAACTATAACGTCACGGAGTTTCAGCTCTCCATTTTTGTCGTTCCAGAGATAGCGCAGAAAGTTTGGTAGGGGGTATTTTGGCCTCCCCCCTCCAGGCCTGGTAGGGTAGAAAGATGAACGCGTGAACCTCCAATGGGGTGGGGATTTCCTTACACAGTTAGCATTCGCCAGTAAATACCCTAGGGATCAGCTGATAGGGATGGGTGAGCAACAGGTTTCATTACGTTGTAGCTGTGAAGAGCAAGGTATCCGACCCCCAGAGAGGCATAGGGCTCCAATAGTGGACAGCGGAGAGGAGCTCCACATGTGACTGGACGTATATCAAGCAAAATTGCAAGATGGCTGGGATCAGATCCCTACAGCTCGGAGGACAGGCGCTCCGAAGGACGTGAGAGGAAGAGTTTTGTGCAGGAGGTCGGAGCTTATGTAAACAATATACTGTAATAGCTGATAATTGTGAAAACAAATACTACGAATGATAATCTATATTGGGTATGATTTGATGTAGATTGATGAGCACGGCTCGCTTTCATTACATGTATGGAATAAAATCTAAATAGCACTGGAACAGGAACGTGGAAATCCTGAGTTCTCAGTTCGATCAATCTTTCTCATATACTTACTTCCTCGCATATGCTCATTCGCCGTTATAATAAGGTTTTCAATTACACGATGATCACAATTTGGAGAAACGGATTTTCCTGTGAGTCGGGATAATATGTAGATTAAATATTCACAACATGATAAAGTATAGCTAGAAATTGTGTTTTTATGTCAGAGATGGATCCTACTTTCGTTTAGGGGTATCAGACACATCTATTTATCAGAAGCCTCAATAGTGTAACTGGAGTATAACTGTATATGGAGCATACTTTTACATTTTGGCAGATGTAATTACGTACGGAAGATTCTGAATGAGCGAAATACTGTGTACAATATACAGTGAAAGACAGATCAGCGGGGAGAGTAGTCTTCATATGTACGCTAATACATATACGTTACAAAAGAAAAGGTGTTTTTATAGGTGTCTGAATTTTAGAATTGTCATACTTCGCAGGATATATTTGATGCAATGGACACCCTACTGAATCGACAAGTATGATTGTAGGTGAATGCACCAGTCCATGTGCCATGCGACCATGAACTGTAGATTGGATCACTTCACATTGAAGCCGGATAACAGCTGCAATGTTATAATGAGGCAACATATGATTGTATATCAGATATGTCGACAGTCCATTGTAGCTACCATTTGTCTTGGCAACAGTCCATTTGGCGAATCATTGGCCAAGGTTACACGGTTCACGTCAGTTCCGACTGACCGTATTTTGACCTACCATGGACTGTAGATCGGTCCGATGATGATACCATGGACTGTCGTAATATCAGACAGACAGAGAATAAACTATTAATGGTTCATATTCCTCTTAAACACACACAAGTGAAAGGAATCGAGAGATGAATGAGTCAGTGATACATGAGGCAGGCAATAAGTTCCCACGTGTTCATTTTGTGCTCATTTCCTCACATTATAATTTGATGCTAACACCTACCATGGACTGTCCACCAATACATAAAAACACCTCTCGCCGCAAAAATGTTTAAAATTTTTGTTAACTTGAAATAGTAATAACCTTACATTTGGTGACAATATAGTACGATATCTCTCCATCAAAAAATGACTGGACACCAGTAACCATACCTGTCATCGATATGCTGAATTTCGTTCATTTTCGGCTGTGATTACGAAAGCACCGAAAAACCTACCATTGGCTGTGATTTGACACGTGACCGGCGGTGTTTACCTACCATCATACTTGCCGATTCGGTAGGGTGATGGGTAATGCAAATGACATACCTGTATATATTTGCTGTATATGTGTTGCTGTGTGCATACCATGGTGCAATATACATGTAAGCCATACCTTGATGCCCCTTTGATGCAAGAGACTGGAAAAATTCTTCCCAATTTGTGAAATACGGTCTGAACTCGAATTTTTATACTTCTAGTATGTCGAAATAATACATGCATTAGAATAAGGAGCTGAATATGAATAAGTGGAACATCCATGGGCGTCATAATGGAATTCGATATTTTTTTGAGGTGAATGTTCGCACAATACAGATAGTATATCCTCATAAACGTAAATCTTCTTTTCAGAATTATTCGACCAATACTTGCCGGTCGTCTAAAAATAGCGAAAACCGCCATGTTTCCATCCCATAGTGCAATGCGAACCACGAGTAAACTTTTGCCTCACGCATTCTGCAAGTATAGGTACTGACTGAAAATTGCTGAAAAGGAGTTTACATGATTCTTTCAGATTTCTTTCACTCTAGAACAGTTCAGTGGTATTTCAGGTCCCTGTCAGCTTCTGACACTGTCTATAAACAAACTTATGACGGTGATTCTCTCGAGACGCCTGTTGAAGGCATTGCTGTATCCGAATCTTGCTCTTGAAAAAGGGGCAATAACTCTTCTTTTGCCACTTTCAGACGACCGGCAAGTCGTGTATTGAGTCATTGCCTCCAGGTAAGTTTGAGTTTGCTTTTGGTATCAACTAATTGGGAAACCTAAGGGAATTGAATGGATCGAAATAATAATTATTTTCCAGACAACATGCACGTAGCTGGTCGTCAATGGCTAGGACATGTCGGCTATAGCACATCCGCTTTATCTTGGCCCAACGTCGACGAGCAATTAATATAAATACATGTTTACGGTGTGCTTCTTAAGATATTGATCATGTGCTATCCCACTGAAATATCATGCCGTAGGCAGACATGACACTCCACTCAGTCACATTATACTGACACCGAGCGAACCGGTCCTTGTTCTATCCTCTTAATGTTGGACGTTAACGAGGAAGCAACAAGTTCCATTTTTCAAGTCTTTGGTATGACCCGGCCTGGGATCGAACCCAGCACCTACCGCTTACGAGGCCGACGCCCTAACCATTAAACCACCACAGTGCGGTTGACAGATTAGGTGTACTGCTGTAGAGTATCATAGAAACGACAGGATGATCGGTTTGTAATCGGCTTGGTCTCCTCGAGAAAATCACAGGAGAACCCTGGGAATTACTATCTGAAAATCCTACAAATGAGGTTTTATTATCTGTATAGTGCAAAGCTTCACCTCAATAAATTCTCAACTGTCATTATCACGCCCATGGATGATCGAGTTAGTTAACTTTACGTTCAGCTACTATGCTTGTGTAACTTCGAAATAGAATTAAGTATGAAATTCAATTTCAGACCGCATTTCACAAATTGATAATAATCTGGTTTCTTCCAACGCGGTATGGGCTACCGCAATACAATTACATCACCTTCGTTCAGAAGCTTAACTAACTAGGATAATGTAGGATATAATGCGAACCAATCTGTCCAAATACCCACAAAAGCTCTAACTGTATAACTTCCTTATTGGATCACACCACTTCTATGACTGCATAGGCCCCAGATAGGAGAGAGAGAGAGAGAATTAAGGTTTAACGTCGCGTTCAGCAATATTTTAGCTTTATAGCGACGATCAAACAAAATTCTAAGTATTCAAGTTAATAACTTAGTAAAACACATTAAAACATACACACATTAAAACTTATGCAACAAACCGATTTCTCTCAAATAATCTAAGACACAGTCCTCCCTCACCCGACCAAAAAGATCTTCCAAAGTAGTCGGTCGATGAGAAGAATCTCTTACAATCTTAAAATCTAGGCAGTCGATAAGAATATGTTTCACTGTGAGATCTTCGTGACATGGAATACACCTTGGGACTGGCTTTTTTTAGCAAATGTTAATCGGGTATGGCCGATTCTGCATCGCCTGACATGGCTTGATCGAAACGTTTCTGGTTGTTCGGATGAGTATAGCCTTTCAAGATTATAAGTATCATAATTTGGAGATATTGAGAAAACATTTCTCACTTTGCGTATGATGTTATCTTATTATCCTTGTTGTGTGAGGCTATCAGTATCAATGGAACATAAATGAGGTGCTGTCCACCTCTATAAATTCGTCCAATTGTATAACGCAAGATCAGTTTCTTAGAGCTATTACGTGGTTCTCCGATAGCAAGGGATGAGATCCTGTACGTCTGACGCATTCTGCATCTGTATAAATTGAATGGAAGATATTCAATTATCATTAAATCCGCATCGCATATGTAAAAGGATATGATCCATGATAAATGTGCAGTCGAAATATAAGGCTCTTGGTAGCATCTGTTGGTGGTACATGACTTTAATGGCAAAGGCGTAAATATTTGAGAAGACCTGTGTGTAACCGGTTACACCACACTACACCTATCACCTGCCCGCCGGCTATGCTAGTTCCACGTTCATGTGTTAGCTATTAAATTAATATCGTGTTTCATAGGCCATACTAGATTTAATTGAACACCTGCCATCGCGTGGACATGACGATGGGTAGGATTTGACTGAAGACCCTGCTGTGGTGAATACACCTTCGAGATAAATGCTCTGGTCAGCCAAATAGTACTGACATTGTTCAACGTCTGAAAGTCTACACAGTGGAATACAGTGATGGCTGGGAATAAACATTTGGCATTTGTCTATTATCTGCTGTGTTAACGTTACTGTATCGGGTTCCAGTTGCGTACGTGTACGTATCACAATTTTCCTTAATTACGGGGCAGTGCTTTTTTGTATCCATACAAACTATACATTTTCTGAAAGCCCTTGATTCAAGGAATTTAGATAAATAAATAACTTTCTGGAATTGATTACAAAAATCGATTTATTCAAAGATTAATGATGTCATTTAGAAAAGTATAATCCTCAAAATCACGCGCTAATAACTCTCTCAGTTTTCATCAAGCAAACTTGCTTTTTTTGGGATAATGAACTTTACCATTTGAATAAAAATAGGTTGCCTCAGTTTTTTTGTTAGGGCCTAGAAGTTATTTTATCGTTGTGCAAAGTTCGAAGATTGAAAAAATCTACAGAAACTTGTCCCTCTCCACTAAATCATAAATAATTCCTGAACAGGGCCGAACTTATAAAATTTGAGGCAACGTTTTGAAGATCTACATGATTGGAATATTGTGTCCAAAGTTCATGTTTGTACATCAAATAACAAGAGAGAAATTAGAACGGAAAAAAAACACTTTTTTGGCGAAAAACTAAACGGAGAAAATGGCCAAAAACCAATCAACACTACTGCACCACAAATGGCTTGAGTTTTAAAAAGTCATGTGTTTTTCACTACAATGCACTAATTTTCATAATTTCTTATTCCCCCAACTTGAAGGTTTGACTGTGTACTCTGGTATAAGACAAAAAATATCTCCAGATTTTGAAGTTTCGACCCGATACAGTAACCTTAAATGCTATCGATAATTATGAAACTTAAAGCAGATATTGATTTCAATAATTCTATTGTATAACAAAATATCTGGTTCATTTAGCTGTTAAATGGTTGTCGGACTGCAAGGCTTGAATCTCTGTATGTAACACGAATTACCAAATTAAAGCTGACAGGAGTTCCAGTCCGACTGTGCCAGTCCATGCATCCCGTTTGACAATTAAATTAATGTCGACTCACATGACTGAGGTAGCACAGTTATTGCGAAATCTAGAGGCAGCGCTGTCCTTTGTCACGAAGCGTAAATTAGTTGATTCCCTCTGTTCAATTGTATTACGCGCGATCGATTTTATAGAGATATTTCTTGGTTATTTTTTCGTGTTTTGGTCAGTTGTTGATTTCAGTTCCGATGCAATGAGCGTTGTTTATTTCGTTAGCACTTCCGCCGTTTAGTAATCAACAAGCATACTCCCCATATAGTTTGAAAACTCTTGTTTACTTTTGCTTCGCATGATAATTGTTAATGCCGAGCAATTCATAATTGACATTCTAAACGGATTTATTCTAAACCTCTGATGAATTGGAGCATGACTTATGTAACTCGACAGTAATTAAATTGTCAACGTGCAGTACAGGTGCCGCAAGGCTAGACGTCATGTACGTATGCCGAGAAACCAAATTATGGGTTCCGGTTGTGGCACTACAGGGATCCAACAATGGTAATTAAATTAACGATGTGTTATATGATGGGGGTGACAGGTTATTGCATTATTACGATGCCCGCCTTTCTATTTTATAGCCAAGGTTGATCCGTTCAGATTAAGGCCTGGTACACACGAACAATTTTCCTTGGCAAGTGAGATTAAATTTATGGAAGTCTTTAATGGCCCCTTAGCTGGCTTAGAATCTTGCTTTATAGACGAGCGAGTGAGTGAGTTAGGGTTTAACGTCGCGTTCAGCGCTATTTCGGCCATACGATGACCGTATCAGAGCAGGATATAGCGAATGGCAGTAACGGTCTTCCACAAATTTGGTCTCACTTATACATTCTTCACCGGTTTGCAGTTATCTATTATAATGTATCTCGCGGTGAAGAGATGAGGAAACGAATTATTTTCTGCCGTTATCGCTATTTTTCACCACACCAATTGCTGACTCATTACAGCACAATCTTTGGCTTAAGCAGAATTTATTATTTATATCCAATTATTTTTAGGATGACACTTTCTAGGTAAAGCACAAATACTAGTGCTGGATGGGGTCAGTCCCGTGCGAGACTCGAACTCACGCCCTCAGAGTTTGGCACCAAACCACCAGCAGTAAATGCAAGCGCTCTAGACCGCTCGGCCACCTCAGCTTCCACAAAAAATTATTATATTAAACCAGTGGGAGCACAATGAAACAGAGCTCGTTGGTGTGTCTTCTCGTCGTAGATTCAAAGAGTAGTTATTATTCAACAAATGCACATACAAGAATATGTACATATTACGATGCATATATGACAGGATACTGTATATAATGAGTGATAACGTGGAGTGGTAAACATTCCATTAATACTATTATGTTGAAACGTAGTACTAGGCGGAGAACGTGTCATTGGCCACAAGCTGCATCTGGTACGAATGGCCTTTTATGAGGAAATATTTCATTTCCATCTGGACCCGAGAATCACCAGTCAGCGTTGAAACTTGTTGGATTCTATGATAAAAGCCCCCGACTACATCGGGATATTAATATGTTCTGCTAGATTTTCATCACAATTTCCGAAGAGGAGAAGAGGAGATTGGGACAATGTCCGACAGATTAGCATTCAAATGTTGTCACGGAGTGATAAACACGTGTCTTTTGACGTTGCTTCAACCATTATGGATTCGACACAGTAGTGTGTTTTGTGTCCTTGGCCCAATATAATTCCAAACAGGAAGAATAGGTTTGGGATACATGTTTATTAATTGGTGTTTGAACTGTGGAAAGCTAGTCAAGTTTCACACGGGGACGGTTAGTGCATTCCAGTCTCGAAAAGTAGCTGGGGAAAACGGAAGGCGGAAGAATTCAGTGCGGCCCCAGTGTGGTGTGAATTGATCAACATGACGTATATGATATGGATTTTTGCTACCTGCGAGTGGGGGAAGGTGTTTATTCAATACATGAGGGACCATACCATTAACTATTCTATATAGCACAGCAAGACGATGCATATATCCGCTGGTTGTTAACACTTCGAAACCGGATCGTGTACAAAATTTCAGATGAACAGCTATTTTTGAGGCCAGTAATCACTCGCATTGAATCTTTCTGGTTGTTTTCTAATTTTTTAACTAGGATGTTGTCTATATTATCCCAAACAATATGATTTCCAGGCTTTTTGGATCCATCAAACACGTTAAGCCCCTTCAGAATGAATAGTTGTGCGTTGTGCTGTAAATATTATGTTCTCTATGTGGTCGTGCCAGGTAGTCCTATTGTCCGAGATGTGCATGGTTCGATGAAGCACTCATCGGATTTTTGTCGAAGACCATATCAACAGAAGGTTAATGTAGTCGCCTCGATATCAAAAGGGCGCTAGTTTTTGGTAACATTAAAGTCAACTAACCACCGAGCGACCCGGTCAGTTATGAGACCTAGGTCATGGTTAATAAAGTTTTTCCATTTTAATTAGTCGTCTATTTCCGGTCTTGTATTCTCCGCATAAATTTTCCTTTTTTGCACCATGTATAACAAACTGACCGCAGCAAAATGATCTGTGATATTGATAATATGCATGTATCACGCTTTAAACAATTACTAATTCTCTCCATATAAAACTCCAGTACAGGTGTTCTATTTACCAAGGCATATTTACACAGGGAGACGTCATAATATATTCGTGTTGACTGGCATAAAGGTCAATAATGCCGTGTACGGTCATAGAGGTGTGTGCGGTTTATCACTCGGCAATTTTATTGGGCATGGGATATACATATAAGCGACGCACCCGCGGCCCGCCTGTTATTACTTATACGGCATTACTGACCTTTGTCAACTCGAACACGAATACATTGTGATGTCTCCCCATGCAGTTGAGCTCCGGTACATGCAACATCAAAACTGGGGATTTATACGGAGAAAATTACAAGTTATTTTAAGAGTGATCTATTATCCTGCAGTTTGTTAAACACGCTGCAAAATAGAAAATTAAAACAGAGTTAACTATCGATTATTAACAAGCTCCAAAGTAGACGACTAATTCAAATGAACAGACTGAGTTGATTTGTTCTGTAAGTTGAACAGAAATGACATATCAACAAATATGCGTATATTGTTAAGGATTCCAATCTTTGTCGCCACATTTCGTGTATTATACCGATTCTCTTGCCCAAAACATGTTATGTTAAATTTAACGAAGGAATATAAAATAAAATGAAGATTTGGCCACTTGACAACACACAATGAAGAAATTCACATGCGATTTTAGTCCGTCGCAATCTATTAAACTGACTGAACATTTCAGAAACGAAATATTTAGCATGTGTATACCCAAACATAATAGTTATCGACCCGTTGGCCAACAATATGTTCACCTCCCCCCTAGGAAATTTCGCAGACTATGTTTTTCTAAAAACCTATCATATGACAAATTGAAAACTTCTTTTTTACACTCTGGATATAGGGGCGTTTGGGATTGATGGAACATTGAAAATCCATCTCTGAAATGGTCGTATAGATAGAGAAGCACCATGCGAATAGTTATAATACTTCAAACTACGCCATATTTGTTATTCTTTGGAAAGGTTATATAATGCACTAGATGAATATAACACATTTTCATAACACACGTCATCATGACGCCAGATTCACGTACCAATTTCCGATATATCTGTGAAATCATTTGTTAGATATTATTCATTCATGTATCTAATGAAACCAAACATGTAGAGTTTGATGAAATATTTGACTGGAAAAAATATAGCCATATACCCTCAATCTTTATCGTTCAATATTGAAAGTTAAGGGTACCCAAGTTTAAAATGGCAAAAATATAGCCATATACCCCCAAAGTGATCCAAAGTGCAAACAGTTAATAAGTTGGGCTTTCAGAATAAAACATCGTCTAGATGTATTCAACTCAAATTCTTTTATTCACTCTTGTCACAATTGTGACATAAGAGGTACAATAACATGGTATTTGCGACACTGTCGTTACATTTAAAGTACAATGTTTACAATTTACATTAGGTGAACATATAAAATATTTACAAGTTACATTTTGATTGGATTTCATTCAATATCAATGCTATTGATTTCGGCTAATACTATTCGGTTTTGAATGTAGATATATGAACGTTGTATATATGATACATTATATGATAATTCAGGATCTTTTTCTGGAATATGTAATTAATATAATTGCAAGGAACGTCGGTTGTTACGAGATCGGGTTCTGTTTCGTTTTGCTCGTACTCTCATTTTATTTCTTCGATCTTTCTTTTTTGTATTTCAAGAGAAAAATGAATTTTCGTTTATATTCTGCCATATATTATTAATTCAAAACGTATACTCCGACAATCGTCCGACTTCCAATGAAAGTTCACACAGTTACTGTTCAAAGCTACTTGGAGTCAGTCGCTTTCACGTCATTTTTTGCTTTCGTTCACAACGTTCATCCCTTCACAGCGAAATGATACGTTTAGTAGAAATCATGGAAAGACCGTATTATTGTACCGATAATATCCAGTATTTCGGGATATTTTTGGGCAGGGAGAAGGATTTTATTTTCTCTCTGACAATGTGCAGATTGATAGAATATTATAATTTCTTATTATATTTGTTACTCCAGAAGGAATAATGCCGATATTGGGAACAACAAACATCCAAACGCCTTATTTATCCATTTCAACATCGACATTTCTTCTCCCTTACTTCATCATTTTAATAAGCTCTAGCATGATAGCACGAAATTTTCTCTTTTTGCGTCCATGAGTAAAACTGAAACGGTAATTGGGAAACCATATGACGTCGTTGTGTTGGGAGTACACACACTTGATCAGCTATTGACGTCTTTGAATACGATTGCCGCAGGAGCAATAATGCCGAAGAAGGTAGCATGCACGCCATATACTTTTCCTGTCAGTCTCTTAATCAGTGCTCCTGATGAGCTCGCACTGTGACAGTCTCAGGCTCGTACAAGTCCAGGCAATTACCATACTTACACCGAAAATGAAGAAATTCTGGTCGCGCATTTTAATGTTAAGGTCCGGAAAATGGTTTCATCCACTCAGTGGTATACGCGACGAGGTATATCACGTTGATGTAGATGCGCTCATCTTATAACTATATTTCCCAGTGTCCCTCTTAGATGTCCCCCCACCTTTGGTTTGGCTGCCGTCGTCTAGTTGGCCGAAAAGTGATTCGACAGAAGAATGAAATAGAAGCTCCCAGTGGACTAAAACAATATCTCATCTGAAACTTTAGATGGGTTTTGATCTATCTGATTGTTTTGGCTTTCGTGGCGGAAATGTTCAGCCAATTGAATTAAGGTCATAGAGTGTGAAATGTTTCATAGCCTCGAAAGGCAACCATTGTGAATGCCTTACTAACAGTTTTATAGGAACGACAAACGTGTGTTCTTGTGGACACATTTGACTTGGTGGTCGCTGGTTCCAATCCCACACGGGACATGACCAATTTTCAGCACTAGAATCTGTGCAACACCAAGATAAAACATTCCCAAAATAACGATAATAATGTTATTATTTACAAAATCTCGCAGTTTTTGCGAAGAAAACACGTAAATCAAAGGGGCGATCTTGGGTGTTAACATTTCCTGGTAAAGCTTGACACAAGGATATATTGTGGTAAGTTTCAATCCCATAGTTCAAGGGGTAAGAAAAATATTTAGCGTTAGCTTCCACCTTCTTGTCATTTGGTGCCCTTGTATTTCAAAGCATGGAAGACAGACAAGGTAGGGCGCCTGAAGAGAGTATTAAATCATTCACCTTTTGTTAGCACTTGCTGACATAATATATCTTTGCTGTCCATCTAATTACGGGGACCAGTCAGGCAAGGATGCGTAGGCAAGGCAGATAACATATGGCTTTACTGGAGACGGCTTAATTATCGCAATACATCGTCTACATGTATGTAGATGCATATCACCAATCCGCAAGCTATAGGCTGCATATTGCCCTGTCAGTTTTCTCATGATAATCATTCTATAGAGAATCTGAGATTTTCAGCATTCTAAATTTTGTATTGTGAAACATTTATGCGGAGAGCATATATAATTAACGTCCTTCATCATCCTTGGACGTTGGCCTCGGTTATTGCGTGCAGTCAGTATCGTCGGTTCGTTTCCGACCAGACACAACCATACCTCACGTTTCAAAGCATTCATTCGCCAACACAGCTTGTAATTAAGTCACATGTCGATACCATTAGCCATGTCGTGCCAGTAATGGACGAACATTATTTTGATCCGCATTTGGCAAATTTGGTAATGGAGAGCATCACACACTATTGTGTCTGCATTTGGAATAATAAATGGCATGTACACATAGCTGCGTAAATGAGACTTAACACTTCGGCCTTGGTGGGGGAGCTTCATGTCTTTACGCTAGCATTGGAGTCAATCCAGAAAACGCGGTAACAAGTTTAACGATGAAAACAAGCAAAACTATCGAGGATGCCATTTTTTTTTTCAGTTTATGACCGACAGTTTCTTCAAACAAGTTAATTGCAATCCAGAGTAAATCTACTGAATTTTCATTATTATTTGTTGAAGTTGAATGAAAGTTAATTCCTTGATCAATTGATCACCATGTCTCAGATAAACATGCTCGTCGACTAATACAGTCTTAAGTGGATATCTCCGGACATCACCAGGCTCATGTTAAAAGCTTAATTTACGGTACAAAGATTTCTAGCACGCCATTTCCCTAACCTACAGAGTTGCCTATACAATTTTAATTTAAGTGAAAAGGTAATTTTCGAAATTTTGAAGCCATTAAACCATTAACCCTACCTGGCCTTTCGGCCCCCCCCCCCACCAAACTTTCTGCGCTATCTCTGGAACGACAAAAAATGAAGAGCTGAAACTCCGTGACTTTATAGTTGATCTTATTGGAGTCATTTTGAGCCTATTTGCATAACCCTCCGAGCAGAGGATGGCGGCCACGTGGGTCCCAGGAAAGTGACGTTTTTGTCATATTTCTTCAAAATTTCTGCTTTTTCGCGATGAAAAGCGGACAAAAACTATTTTATTTCACATCACATTAATATTTACTAATTTATCATGTAGTTTTTTGCGGAGAAATTGCATAAATAAAAAATTCGGAAAATCTGACTGAAAAATCGACCAAAAAATGACGTTTTTGAAAATGACGTCACTGTGATGTCATCAATGCGGCCATCTTGGATTTTTTTACATTTTCTGGTAGAGCTTGATCCAAGGGTATAGTGTGGTAAGTTTCAGCTCTAGCTCGAGGGTAAGAAAAATAATTAAGGGGGGCATTTCGCCCCCCCCTCCCAGGCCACAACAGGTCCCAAAAAGCCCAGGCCAGATAGGGTTAAACTCAACCAGGATCCACCAAATGCTAAAAGCTGCCGAACATTCGTATCTTTGTTTTTTTCACTGCGCATCTTGGAATGTTATGTTTTATGATAGGATTATTGCCTTGTATATCTCAGCGGTCATGTAATATTTCTCTCCATGACACTTTCCTAACACTACTGAAGTTCTCGTTTGAGTGCTTCGTAGGATTGTGTCCAATAAGTGATCTGCCAGTTGGCGACTGTGATGGTCGCCATTTGAATCATATCTGTATTGTTTTATTGCTACAGACTAACCAATGAACTAAATCGAAAGGATCTGCTCTAAAGGCTGTCAGAACAATCTTAGCTTGTATATGGATCAATCTCGTGAGTGAACAGCTTTTGTCGAGCTGGTGGGTTTTGGTTTTCAATAATGCAGCAAGAATCTTCCAGCGATGTATTATCCAAGCCTAGGAGAACTCTATTCGAGATCCCGGAAGATGCTGCAGGGTTGTTGTAGATTTACAATATAGCTTGTGGATTTTGAAGTGTTTGCCTGCGTTGTTAATAAGGTGTCGCATAGTCAATCTCGAAATCTAATTCTTCCAAAGAGTGCTTCAAATCCTCTTCCGAATAGACTTAAGGTACGATTAAACAAGGCTTCCATCATTACGAAGTGTGGATTGACGTCAGGTGGATTTTCTCTAGTCCGGTGGACTAGACAAAGCCTTTGCATTTTCGCCTCAAAAATATGGAAAACATAGTTCAGACTATCTGATGAGTGTGTCAGTTTTAAGCTTGCGATCGTAGGAATTATTCCATTCTGCCAATAATAGTATTCTCTCCCAACCGATACCAAAACTGTCATACATGTGCAGTATAATATGGTTCGACATTTAGAAAAAAAACCTGATACCATAGCTTTCCGTGAAATGATTTATTGGACTGTCGATAGAGTACATCCTACGAGTGAGATCAGTGTTATCACTCGTACACAATGACAAGTTTGTCTTCGTCAGTTTGACCATTTTGACCATCAAATTTGACTGATCAACATTGTATTCGTCTAACAAACAAAGAAAAAAATTCTGTGGAAAAGTGAACAGATTGTATTTCGCAGGAGATTACTTTCTAAGAGGATATTTTTCGCCACTTAGCAAGTGGGCGTATACAGTATTTGGGGGGGGGGATAAACTATCTTGGTGTAGCACAGATTCTAGTGCTGAGAATTGGTAGAGTCCCATGCGGGATTCGACCGAGTGGTTTAGATCGACGACATATAGTGCTGGCGGTTGGGTGACTTACTCTGATGGTCGCTGGTTCGAATCCCGCACGAGACTTGACCAATTTTCAGCACTAGAATCTGTGCAACACCAAGATAGTGCAATCCCAAAATAACGAGAATAATCTTATTATTTACAAAGTTGTCTGGCAGTTTTTTGCGAAGAAAACACGTAAATCAAAGCGGTCATCTTGGTTGTTTACATTTGTTGGTAGAGCTTGACACGAGGATATATTGTGCTAAGTTTCAACCCCCCAGCTCAAGGGGTAGCTTCCGCCTTCTTGTCATTTGGTGCCCTTGTATTTCAAAGCGTGGAAGACAGACACGGTAGGGCGCCTGAAACGAGTATTAAATCTTTCACCTTTTGTTGGCACTTGCTGACATAATATATCTTTGCTGTCCATCTAATTACGGGGATCAGTCGTATGTGTAGGCTAGGCGGATAACTTATGGCTTTACAGGAGACAGCTTAATTATCGCAATACATCGTCTACATGTATGTATAGGTGCATATCACCAATCCGCAAGCTATAGTCTGCATATTGACCTGTCAGTTTTCTCATGATAATCATTCTATTGAGAATCTGAGATTTTCAGGATTCTAAATTTTGTATTGTGAAACATTTATGCGGAGAGCATATATAATTAACGTCCTTCATCATCCTTGGACGTTGGCCTCGGTTATTGCGTGCAGTCAGGACCATCGGTTCGTTTCCGTCCAGACACAACCATACCTCACGTTTCAGAGCATTCATCCGGCAACGCAGCTTGTAATTAAGTCACATGTCGATACCATTAGCCATGTCGTGCCAGTAATGGACGAACATTATTTTGATCCGCATTTGACAAATTTGGTAATGGAGAGCATCACACACTATTGTGTCTGCACTTGGAATAATAAATGGAATGTACACATAGCTGTGTAAATGAGACTTAACACGTCGGCCTTGGTGGGGGAGCTTCATGTCTTTACGCTAGCATTGGAGTCAATCCAGAAAACGTGATAACAAGTTTAACGGTGAAAACGAGCTAAACTATCGTGGATGCGATTTTTTTTTCCAATTTATGACCGACAGTTTCTTCAAACAAGTTCATTGCAATCCAGAGTAAATCTACTAAATTTTCTTCATTATCTGTTGAAGTTGAATGAAAGTTATTTACTTGATCAATTGATCACCGTGTCTCCGATAGACATGGGTGGCCCACCTTCAGTTCTCGTCGACTAATACAGTCTTAAGTGGGTATCTCCGGACATCTCCAGGGTCATGATAAAAGCTTAATTTGCGGTATAAAGTTTCTTTTGCACACCATCTTCCCAACCTACAGAGTTGATTATACAATTTTAAATTAAGTGACAAGGTAATTTTCGGAATTTTGAAGCCATTAAACCATTACACTTAACCAGGATCCACCAAATGCTAAAAAGACCAACTTTATTAACATATCCTACATCCGCATATCTTGCTCATTGGCACAGCGGTCAGAATATCTGACGATGGGGTCATGTAATTTTTCTCCCCCATGACACTTTCCTAACACTAGTGAAGTTCTCTTTTGAGTGCTTCGTAGGATCATGTCCAATAAATCATCTACCAGCTGGCGAATGTGATGGTTGACTTTTGAATCATATCTGTATTTGTTTTATTGCTACAGACTGTATAAACAAATGAACTAAATCGAAAGGATCTGCTCTAGAGGCTGTCAGAACAATCTTAGCTTGTATATGGATCAATCTCGTGAGTGAACAGCTTTTGTCGAGCTGGTGGGTTTTGGTTTTCAATAATGCAGCAAGAATCTTCCAGCGATGTATTATCCAAGCCTAGGAGAACTCTGTTCGAGATCCCGGAAGATGCTGCAGGCTTGTTGTAGATTTACAATATAGCTTGTGGATTTTGAAGTGTTTGCCTGCGTTGTTAATAAGGTGTCGCATAATCAATCTCGAAATCCAATTCTTCCAAAGAGTGCTCCAAATCCTATTCCGAAGAGACTTAAGGTACGATTAAACAAGGCTTCCATCATTACGAAGTGTGGATTGACGTCAGGGGGATTTTCTCTAGTCCGGTGGACTAGACAAAGCCTTGGCGTTTTCGCCAGGATATTCGCCACAAAAATATGGAAAACATAAAATTCAGACTATCTATGAGTGTGTCAGTTTTAAGCTTGCGATCGTCAGAATTATTCCATTTTGCAATAACAGCATTCTCTCCCAACCGATACCAAAACTGTCATACATGTATAGAATAATATGGTTCGATATTTAGAAAAAAAACTGATACCGTAGCTTTCCGTGAAATGATTTATTGCGTTGTCGATACATCTCACACTTAGTACACCCTATTGTGAGATGTGGAAATTTAGTCTCATCAGAAATGGACTTGGCTAAAATAAGATAGAGTGCTTCTATTTGCTGATGCTAAAGTACACATTAAAACGGCTGGGTCAGAAAGGTTTAAGACCTACTACCACTGCATCCTCTTGATCCAGTCATCCATCTTATGATAGATTACTAAATATGTGTTTTCTGTCAACCCAACACAGCTATGCTTGTGATAAAGTTAGCTTTTAGGACCCGAATCATGATTCATTAAAACCATATTGTATCAAATTTGGCCAACGGTGCACAGTGGTTCATGGATATATATGGAAGACGGAACTGACCAAGTTACTTTCATATTAGGCTACCGTTATGAATTGTCTTATGTGACGTTAGCTGAAAGACTGGGTACAAACCTGACGCGATAACCGATGTCAGTCCTCCGCGCGGATAGAAAGATAATAAGCGAATATCAAGAAGTAAGCGACGTCGTCATTCCAGGTTATTTTTTCTCTGTTAAGATGCCGCTGTGTTTTGGTGACCTTTGCTGTTCGTAAATGTTCTTGCTTCAGATAGACACCTTTCAATAACGACGAATACAAATAGATAAATCGCTATAGTAGTACCATCCTAGTGTTATGCATAGTATGATTTAAGTGGTGTTTCTATTAACACCATTTCTTTTAATTTGGTGCTAATGCGATTATATGAATTAGGTCTTTGGATTATAGACGCGAAGAAATTCTTCACTGGACGACGGCTGAATATTGAAAGACGGACTAGACGCTTGTATATCGATTAAGCGCGACATAGGAAGCATACCGATGTACTGAAAAGTAGTCATATGACCCCACAAGAAAATATACTAACTGCATTATTTCCAAATGACATCAAGAAGAACCAAAACTGATCCCTGTGATGATTTGTATCCCAGTCACGATTTTATTGCAGCTGTTCATGTGGACATCTTGAATGGCATGCCCACACGGCCCCTAACACCCGCTTGAGCGGTATTAGGTACAAATATTTAAGGGCGATAACGGAATAGCATTATGATGGAAAATGATGAGATATGTGACCGCAAGATAGTAGAAACGGCTCAAGTCGCACTTCTAGACAGCATGTATGGTATCTGGACAATTTCGTTCAGGGACTTGATTTCCTCGGTTTCTGAGAATTGATTGAGTCGTAACCTACGACAGAAGGTGACTGCAATCGCATATAATCTTATAAACTAACACAGAAATGCTACATGGGGGCAAATTCATTTGAAAATACGCTTTGAACCTTTTATACCGGTACCATAATGTGCATCGGGAAAACGTGTAAGAAAAATTTATCAGTATATATGTCCTTAATGGTTCGCTCGCCATGATTGGACCAGAGCGAATAGATTACGGATCCTTTTATCACACCTGAGACCTATGCCAAATTTGGATCAGGTGATGCTAAACTAGCTGGCTTCGAGAAGCTGGCTGTGCTGCATGGTGTTACAAGTATTGTTCGCCTGAAATTGAAACCAAAGAAACAGTCGGGCCAAAGGTTGAATGTAACAGCTGCGTTATGTATTACTGTACGACAAACACCTGGTCTAGTGTCATGTTTTGAAGTTTATATTTTTGATACTACATTATAGTTAAGGCCGTTTTCACTGGTTTGTAACATTATAAACAACCAAACAATATAGGGTAAAGAGAGTTAAAGACACGTTGAAATAATTTAGATCATTATACCTCATACCAGAATTGTTCCTCTTTATTGCCTGTAACTTAGTCACATGTTATTCCGGATTCCCGATATGAAATGTATAACACAATAAATGTTACATGTTCTGCAATAGACGACTGTCTAGAGGTAATATTACACGATATCAAGCCAATAGCGCAAGGTCTCGAGGCAATAGCGTACCGATATTTGCGTTGACTTCGGGTTCCAACATTTGAGTGGAATGTTCTGGGAGTTTTGTGTCCAAAATCTCTTGAAACCCCAACAGTTTGCAAAAATAATGTTTGTACCGTACTCCTTCAAGTGTTTTGTGAACAACTATGGAAATATAAATCGGTCCGGAAACAGTATCGCAAATTATACATGTCGATGTTCGAGACAGGCTAGACTCAAGGAGTTGAATATTGCCTGTCAAGATCTGCCAAATCCTGATGTCACTCCCTACAGCGTGCAATAAATGCTTGATTATAACGACTGTTTCTGAATCAACACTGTTAGCAAACGATGGGGGATTACGTCCGATAATTACCTCTGTACGTTAGTTGAATAATAACAGCAACAATATGACATTGACTAGTCTGACATGCAGCCATACAAGATATTTTATAATACTGATTTCCATTGAATGTAGTGTCTGTCAGTTTGACCGACAAAATCTTCTAACTTTCGGACCGAAATGTCCGGCATCCAGAAAACGATACTTATATTTCCTTCACCCAAAATAATGAATTTTTACAATTTTTAAGTTAAACCCTATCTTGGCTGGGCTTTTTGGGACCTGTCCAGGCCTGGCCCTAATTATTTTTCTTACCCGTTGAGCTAGGGAGCTGAAGCTTACCACACTATACCCTTGGGTCAAACTCTACCAGAAAATGTAAAAAAATCCAAGATGACCGCTTTGATGACGAAACAGTGACGTCGTTTTGTCAAATTTTTCGATTTTTTTATTTATGCAATTTCTTCGCAAAAACTGCATGATAAATTAGTAAATATTAATGTCATATGAAATAAAATAGTTCTTGCCCACTTTTTATCGCGGAAAAGCAGAATTTTTGAAGGAATATGACAAAAACGTCACTTTTCTGGTACCCCGCGTGGACGCCAACTTGAATTTACTCATGATTCTTTGGTCGGGGTGTTATGCAAATAGACTCAAAATGACCCCAATATGATAAACTATAAAGCCAAGGAGGTTCAGCTCCCCATTTTTTTGCCGTTCCGAAGATAGCGCAGATAGTTTGGTAGGGGGGCTATTTCGCCCCCCCCCCCCCCCACCAGGCCGGGAAGGGTTACATCACAGGCTTGGAATCCGTTCTAAACATTCCGACGGTAGTTTATACGGGTCTTTTTTTACAAACTGCAGTCGATCGGTATAGGTGGACAATTTTACAAGATTTTAAAAGATATGTATAATAACAATATGCTATGTGTAAAGGTTGCTGGTGCATTGACCAGCTTTTTTCAATCATTCACTGGTGTTCGTCAGGGCGACAATTTAAGCCCAAATCTTTTTAAAATTTTCATTAATGATCTACCATCGATATTTGATAATTCATGTGACCCAGTATTCCTTGGGACCACACCCCTCAATTGTTTATTGTATGCAGATGATGTTGTGCTATTGTCTGACAGTAAGGAGGGTTTACAACTATCCCTTGATAAACTACAATTATACTGTGATAAATGGAATCTGGAAGTGAACATAGCTAAAACTAAATGTATGATATTTAACTGTAAAAGTGGAACATCCACAAAATCATTCTGTCTTGGTGATGCCCAAATAGAAACAGTACAGTCGTACACATATTTAGGAATTACATTTAACCCATCTGGAACGTGGAAATTGACCAAAGTTCAACTGAATGGCAAGGCATCTAAGGCATTCTTCAAAATTCGAAAATGTTTTTCTTGTAACCCTCCTGGAATCTCCACTTCTTTGCATATATTTGATCATACTATTAAGCCTATTTTGCTTTACTGTTCAGAAATATAGGGGTCATCCATTGTCACAAAATTGAGTAAAAAATCATTTTTAGATAACTATCTTAAGAATGAACCACTTGAAAGACTTACATGTAACTTGAAGTACTGTAAATACATTCTCGGTCGACGTCCTATGCTAATTGATGTTATTTGTTCAATGCTTAAATACTGGCGTCGCTTATTTGAAATGCCTGATGATACGTTATTAAAGAAAGCTTTTGATTTTTGGATCAAATTGGACACCCAAGGAAAAAAGACCTGGGTAACGGGTATTAAAAGTATATTGTCATTCTTAAATCTAAGTCATTTATATGGACAGAAAAAAAGTTTATCTGTTGGTAGCTTAGTTTCCAAAGCTGCAAGAAGTTTCTCTTCTGTATTTTGTAATTGGTGGAATGAACAACTGTTTACAGACCGTCCCAACGTAGCTTATGGTAACAAACTCAGAACATATAGAACCTTCAAGCAAAATTTTGTGTTGGAACCTAATTACTTATCTATTCTGAATCGAGATCATCGCAGTGACTTATGTAAGCTACGAACAAGCAGCCATGACCTTCAGATTGAGAAAGGTAGATTTGCCAAAGTACCACCAGATAAGCGTTTATGTACTCTTTGCAATGCTGGTAAGGTTGAAGATGAATTCCATTTTTTAATGGAATGTAATAAATATGATAATTTTCGGACATATTTCTATTTAAATGTGATAGCATGAATGCCAACTTTTCTCAGCTCGATATTTCAAACAAATTTATTTGGCTCTTATCGTGCGAGGATCCAATTATTGTGAAAAATTTAGGTAAGTGTGTTCATGATTGTATGAGCGCACGTAGCAATATGATTGATGGTTCTGCATCTAAACATGACAAATGTGTTACTGGTACAGGAATGAGAGATGTTAGCTAATATACGTTTTTAGTGTTACACACAGATACTAGTCAGTAAGATCATAATTTATTGTAAAATGCCAGCGAAATCGTTGCTCCTGGCATTATTGTTCCTTGTATCACGACTGCTATTTTTTACATAAATCAAATTATTTCTAATCAACTAGGTTATTCTATATGTATATATACTTAATTATCTTCGCTTGATTGTATATCTGCTCGATAACGGGCGCTGTGATCAGCAAATAAAGAACCTTGAACCTTGAACCTATTCGAGCATTTGCCCAGCAACACAGCTTTCCTGAGTGAGTGAGTGAGTGAATAGGGTTTAACGTCGCTTTCAACATTTTTTCAGCTATATCACGACGGGGAAGGGAAGGGAGGAGAGGGGGGGGGGGCAGGGGAACCTACTTGTAACAGAGCAGATCTAATGCTGCCATTTTATAGTGCTGTCTCACTGAAATATCATGCCGTAGGCAGACATGACACCCCACTCAGTCACATTATACTGACACCGAGCGAACCAGTCCTTGTTCTATCCTCTTAATGCTGAGCGTAAGCGAGGGAGCAACAAGTTCCACTTTTCAAGTCTTAGGTATGACCCGGCCTGGGATCGAACCCAGTACCTACCGCTTACGAGGCCGACGCTCTAACCATTAGACCACCGCAGTGCGGTCAGCTTTCCTGAACTCAGTATAGCCCCAGAACTCACTGGCTGCGAAAGTGGCTTTTCGATTCATGCAGGAAAGCTGTGTTGTTGTGAGAATTCTTGTGTTATACATTTCAAGTCGGAAATTACAAAATAGCATGTGAATGATTACGCCCAATCAGAACAATTCTGGTATAAGGTATAAAATCAGGCGTTGACGTTTTGCCGTCAATCTACGACACTTTTCTGCACACTTTGGAACAGTAATAATAATAATCTTTATTGCAGATTGAATTGTACATATAGTTGCAAAAGGAAGAACTAAAAAAAATTATATCTAAACGAAACATTGTAACACCTATACTCTAGGGCTGAAGTAGGTTGACCTGTTATATTACGCCAAAGCAGTTAACAACCGTGTTGAAACTGAGCAACATTGGGTTTTTTTCTAAAAGTGTAAACGCATCTACTGATCAGTTTCGGAAAGGAACATACCCTGTTCTTCACAGACGTTTGAGATGCACTATGTCTACATGTATTGGTAAGACCGAGCAACGGGGTAAATTGCTTCAACGTAGAGTTGCACAAAAGTATTGAACATACAAATTACCGCATTTTGTCTTAAACAGTTGACACCGGACTTCACTAGAACAACGCATACATTTTCTTATAATCATATTCGCTCTAACAGAGTCTACCGCGTAAATGGGTGATTTTGCATTTAATAACCCAGATGTGACGTCAACTCAAAGCACGACTTGACAAAATGTGCAGAGTACAGCCGCGGATCATGTGATGGTTTACATATTTGAACACCTCGTGTGTAACACTTATTGAAGGTCTATCGCGTGGAAGAGTACCATATTGTGCTTAAAGTGTTCAAATGTGCCTACACAACATTGGGACACATATTTTCTGGTTTTAAAAATATTTAACTTGGGAAATATTTTTATAGTGAATTATACATCAGCAATGTCACTGCGAATAAACTTAAAGACATAATGCTGACATTTTATTTTATATATGCCTCATGATTTCATTGGTTGAGAGTCTGTCACGTGCATTTAACAAGTCTTGAGCACCTTGGTCGGTGTTAGCCCCACTGGCTAGTGGCGAGCTTTCTCGCGCATGTAGGCCGCTATCTTGGCCGGTTTGTAGATTTTCATTCAGCAGAAGGTATGACGAATCCAAATTACCAAAGTGCTGCGATGTTTTTCGCAGTCTAGATTCTATATTGTCAACTCTCTGCGCCAAAATTAACTGCGAGGTGTTACTTTGGTTGACTAGTAAAGTGATTTGTTCCAGTCTTCTAGAATTTCGTCTTGTAACATGACGACTATACGTAGCGGCGAAGGCAGCATCAAACTACGAAACTAACGATAGTCGCCACGAGTTACCTCCCTTCGTCTCATAACTACAGTTGCTACAAAACGTGATGTTCAGTGATGATGTGGTCGTAACTTGCTGTACCGTTGGGTAATTGTTAGGTACCACGACAGAGCATTGAACATTACCATTTCTCAACGCAGATGTTTCACGCTGAATCAAGAATACTATTTGGAAATTGACTGAAATAAATCTTCTGAAAACGTACCTAAGATCACGGGATGTTTCTTTTCCAAATTTTGCTACAAACAAGCCGAGGTCGAACAAGACTTCGATCTGGCCACTGCGTTTTGAAATTAACAGTCGCACAGTGTTGAACACGATATGCTTATTTCACCGTGTCATCCGTATTGACAGCGTTCTAAAGTCTCCAAACTGTTTCCAAAGACATTCGATATAATAAAACAAGTATTGCATTTTTTTCTTTTCTCTCGAAAGGTGATCTACAACTCACGCTGTGCGTTCTTTGTATATCACCTTTTATCGAGCTGACAAATAGACATGTCCCAGCTTCAACATGCAACATTCGTATACGCATCTTCATGAGAACTTTGAAAAGTACAGTACAACACGGTATAAATATTTATGATCAAAAAAGGACAAAGACGAGCTGAGACGGCTTTGTTATTGAACATTGGCGAAAAAATATAATAATATAGTATGCGTCTTAATAAGCAGGGTATTAATTAAAACGGATAGATATGGCATAAATGAAGATGTGTATAGTTTGCTCATAATAAATATCTAATACATAAGTGCAACAAACTAGGATTAGGCAATTCACGGCAAGTATTACAAGGATCATATATGTGCTCACCGGTGCGGTCTAACGCAATACATAATACAGAATGGATACTTAAATTTTAACGAGGTATATAATGGCAATGATGATAATAAAAAAAAATGGTTATTTTATATAATTTTCAAAAAAATTAATTATTAGGACAACTGCAGTGAGGGCAGCATATAGTTCAGCAGCAATCATACGATATTTACAAGTAGAAAATATCTTGGAAGATCATTCAGATTACTGCCTTGTTCTGATCTGATTGAGGGGGGGGGGGGTAGGCTAAATCCTCTTCAGCAATTATGTGAACAACAGAAGTTCTTCTGTTGCCTCATTTTATGTTGTATGGTGACCCACTATCTCTAACTATACAACGAAGAACTATAAATTTTTGGGCACGTCTACTACAAGGAGAAAACAAACTATCAAGCAAAATATACAAATATCTATACAATGGTTTTATTCACGGAGAAATTAAGTGCAAATGGTTAGATTATGTTCAAAAATCTCTACAAGAATTAGGATTTAACAATATATGGCTTGAACAGAAGATCGAAAATCCAAACTGGTTAAATAAACAAATCAAATTGAGACAAACGGATCAATACCTACAACACTGGCTTAGTGAAGTATCGAGATCATCAAAAGGTGTTAATTACTTGCTTTACAAAGACAATATATCTTTAGAAACTTACCTCACAATCTTACCGCCTAGATTCTCTTACACTATGGCGAAATTCAGACTGTGTAATCACCGGCTTCCAATTGAAACAGGTAGATGGACAAATATTGAACGCACTGAGAGGAAATGTAATCTCTGTAACAGTGCATCTATAGGCAACGAATATCATTATATCTTCGAATGTATATCCTTCACAGTAGAGAGAAACAAATATATACCAAAGTATTATATATCACACCACAGTGAAATCAAATACAGAGAACTACTAAACAGCTCAAACTACAATACCCTGAAAAAGCTCGCCCTCTTTATATGTTGTATCTTAAAGGCGTTCCCAAGAAAATAAGACAGTTAGATGTATATTTAGACAATGATTCTATTTCATGCATGTTTTTTAAATACTTATGATTAATTATCTTTATTGTTTCTACTCGCAAATTAAATGCGTATGTTATCGCTGCATGCACTTGCTAGTATATACATGTATTTATTAAGCTCCATCAAAACTCCAAATTTATGGTGTAAAATATGTTTTATAAGAGGCTAGTTCTATATAAAATGTGTATATACAATAGCAATTGTTACTACCTCTCTTAATATGTATATTTTTGTGAATAGACTACTAATTCTCCACCAGAAAATGGATGCTCTAGGAAATTAATAATGGAACAGAGTAATCAATGTATATATGAATTTTATATTATTCCAATAAATATTATATCAAAAGAAGTGTAAATATGAACAATTTAGATTAGAAATGTGTTAACCAATAACACTGAATGTTACCATAATACAATATGTAATGATTGAGAATACCGTTAAAAACAAATTGCTTTCATTGTTATATCCACCAATGTATGCCATAAGAAATATGTACATATTTACCTCTTATGTCGCTGTGTAAAGTGACCAGAGTGAAAAATAAAGTTTCAAGACAGTGGGATTCTATCTTCGAATTGATAAAGATTCTTTGAATAAAAGTTCATTCCAATGGTCGGCGCGGTCTTTTTTTTTGACGTTATTCAAGATGCTCTTGGTCAAAAGGCTAGCTGATGATTGAGTACCATAGGTTCTTGAGTCTATTTGACAGAATAATATGTCCTTATCGTGCTACAAATGTTCACAAAAGAATAAATGTGTGTAAACTTGACTTTTCCCAGGATGTTCATTAGTCCTTTTCAAGGGGCGTTTTTCCGTCTTCCGGATACAGTTGGCTGAACATCCGGAGCATGTAAACTGATAAACAATGTCACTTTTCTATTCTTTCGGGGGTTGATCCTTAGTATTGACAAAGGCGCAGACCCTCTAAAAACCTCGGAACATTTGGTGAAAATATCGAATGAATCGAGAATGCAGCAATTCTTTGAGAAAACTAAAAAAATGAGAGAGAAAGTGCATGAAGCGAATAAAAATTAATGGCAGTGGAAATTCACATGACCCTATAATTGCCTCGTTTTGAAGTTGCCGCAATCTCATGTTGTTTTCTGATCAGGTAATCTATAATCAAATAAGATAGCAGAGAAATGGGGCAATTAGAGACACGTGAATTCCCTCCGCCGTTGCGGCATTTTCACAAATTTTCCAAAATATTCTGAGATTTGGCTGGAAGTTTTTTTTCGAATTTTGAAGTAGGCTGAGTATTTCTTCTGCGATTCATCTAATCCATGGTTAACGTTGCAAGAACAAAATGCAAATCGAGTCGCTAAAACGGGAGATAAAATTACTATTATTCATTCGATTCCATGAGAAGTACAGCGAAAACTTCGAAATTAAACAGACACTTCGTTTCCCTTATGGGCCGCAGTAGACATTGCACTGCGAATGTTGAATATTGTCAGAGGCAGTACAGGGGAGGCAAATCTGTAAGGCATTCTGCTCCGGCTCATGTCTCGTATCGACGACTGCCGGATTCCATACACATCAGACATAGCTGGCATAGTCATATGGAATGTACATTCCCCGCCTCCCGATTTTCCTTATTTAGTTCGTTAACTTTCCTTGACCTGGAACCTGGAATTAATCTAGATTGACCTGGAACGAAAATGAGGTAAAAATCAATGTCACTGTTAATGAGACGGGTACCAAAACTGAGGTCAATAGGTAAACGGTGTAGACACTTTTTAATGGTTTGGCAGAATGTTCTCGCGATCCAGTCAAATATCCTAACTGTACGAATTTAGTGGGCCTAAGCGATTTGTTACATCAAACATTCAGTTGGGATTGTGTACTTAAACTATGGATATCATATCTCATAACTAGGCCAAATTTGGAATGCATAAAACTATCAAAGTGAGTATCAAATCGAAACTAATGCTTAGATATCCATCAAAATTTAACGAAAAATCCAGAAAGGTAAATTTTAGGTAATTTAACTCTACCAGGCCTCGGCAATTTGAGAGGGGGTAGGAGTGGGCATTTCGGACCCCCTTCCTATCTATTTTCGCTTCCACTTGATGTACTTAAACTTTTCTCTATCACTTATGGCTGAAACTTACCATACTATATATATGGGTCAAGCTGCACAAGATAATCTAAAAAGATCCAAGATGGCCACAACGAGGATTTCACAGAGACGTCATCTTGTTGGAAGCCATTTTCCCCCTCTTTTTTAACCGATTTTCCGAATTATTGATTCTTGAATATTTCCTAATTAATTAATGTGATAGAGAAATTGTTTCGGAAAACTTGGCATAAAAAATGCAAAATAAAATGAACAGAAAAGACTAAAAACTGGACTTTCTCAGGTCACTTGGTGGCCGACATTTTGAATTTTCCCATGTTCCTTTGCACCTAGTATTATACAAGTAGTATCAGAATGACGCCAATAGGATTCTCGGAAAAGTCAGAAAGTTTTAGCTCTCTTTTTCTGTTCTTTTCGGATCTAATGTTTGGTAGGAGGGCATCAGGCCAGTTAGGGTTAAAAACATACGGACTGGGCTATTTGAGGTGTACCACAGGCGTGGGCGGGGGTCTTAACTCCGTCCCCTGAATATTTTCGATATCCTTGGGTCTAAGGAGTAAAATATTCTACGGTCAGTTTACCCAACCGACTGCATGGGGTTCATGGTTGGTCAGCAATAATTGGAAGAAAGGCTTCGCTCAGATATACATCTCTAGACAAAGAGACCTTCACATATTAGTGCAAGCCTCAGAGTGTCCGTTTGATTGTGTAGACCTAT
>JAVTVY010025929.1:0-11402 GCA_036873755.1 Hanleya hanleyi
AGTGGCATCTGCGTTAACCCTACCTGGCCAGGGGGGTGGGGGGGGGTGTTGTTTTTTTCTCGTATCTCCGGGACGACAAAAAATTGAGAGTCGAAACTCCGTGACTTTTTAGATTATCATATTGGGGTCATTTTGAGCTTATTTGCATGACCCCCCGAGCAGAGAATCATGGGTGAATTCGAAATAGCGGCCATGTGGGGGTACCAGGAAAGTGATGTTTTCGCCATATTTCTTAAAACATTACGGAAAAATTCAGCATGTTGATTCAACGCGATTCTACGCATTTTACTGAAACCATATGTGTTAGCATCACCAAAAAACACCCCCTGATTTCTTCCCCCTCCCTCCCTTCCCCCATTAACCCTACCAGGCCAGGGAGAGGGGGGCCAAAATACCCCCCCTACCAAACTTTCTCCGATATCTCCGGAACCCTCCAAAATAGAGAGGTGAAACTTCGTAACGTTATAGGTTATCATATTGGGGTCATTTTGAGCCTATTTGCATAACCTCACGAGCAGAGGATCATGAGTAAATTCAAAATGGCGGTCATGTGGGGTACCAGAAAAAGTGATGTTTTCACCATATTTCTTCAAAATTGTTGCTTTTCTGTACCGAAAAGTTGGTAAAACTTATTTTATTTCATATCAGATTATTATTTACTAATTTATCATGCAGTTTTTGGAAAGGAAAAACAAAAGTAAAAAATTCGAAGATTTTGACCGAAAAATCGTGCAAAAATGCTCTTTTTGAAAATGACGTCACAGTGACGTCATCATGGCGGCCATCTTGGATTGTTTTTACATTTTTTTGTAGAGCTTGACCCAAAGATATAGTGTGGTAAGTTTCAACCCTCTAGCATTAGCGATAGCGAAAATATATAGGGGGCATTTCCGTCCCTCCACCAGGCTGCGGTACACCCCAAATCGCACAGGCCAGATAGGGTTAACAACACATGTGCCTGGACATCTTTCTGTTGAAGTGTAGACTCTTCGGGTTATCATCTGTGATAAGCATATCTGTCTGCGTTTCACTATGATATAATGTTATTTTTATGTACATTTTGTTTTCGAGAGCACAACTGCTATAAGTATAGGTCTTCGTCAAGTATTTGAGCTACCCTTTCATGTAACTTGTATTGCATGCTGAAGAAGTGAATAAAACAAAGCTCTATACTCACAAAGGCAATGGTCTTTTGCGTAACACATTTTCTCTGTGAACTTCCCAAACTGAAATAGAAGATCTGGTATATTTACTTCTCGGATATATAGCTATTCTCCAATACACTTTGAGATAAATGATCTACCTTCATTATATATAATACAAATATGGCCAGTCCGTCATGTGCGAGTTATTGGAACAACCTGTATCCTTTTTCATTTGCATAAAGTGAACCGATCATATATGCTTGACTCAGGGTGCGAGAGAATTTCCTTATCAACAAAGTCCGATTCGACCTTGAAGACGCCTAAAATGCCATAAACCGCTTTTCCGTCAAGAATTATATGACAAACTTATGTGGGTGTCCATGTCATAATGTTAGTTGTCGGGCTATACCAGCAAGGTGCCATGAACAGTCAATAAAGATCACTGCTATCTACTGGTTGACTAAGCGAAAACCTTTCAAGTTTTGGAGATACACTAACAGCAGCCAACGGTTACAGAGAGTGAATGAAGATCCCGGGCTGCAGTATGGAGAGTGAACGCGGGCTGCAGTATGGAGAGTGAACGAACGATTGCTGGTGTAAATGCAGATCTTTCTTCAAATATAAGCAGATTCAATATGGATTGCTTACTTGAGACCTATATTACTGAGAGTCCCCCCATTCAAGTACCACGTGCAGCTGCTTAGAAATCTACAAGACGAATTAGCGTTTCACAATTTCGAATTAGCTCTGGTAGGTCCGTCATGTATGATACCGTCAACCGGGTACAGTATGCTTGCAATACACTTGGTCCTTTTCAATACTTGGTTGAATGGTTCTCCACATGTAGTCCCATGTTGTAAGGGATTGACGTATCATACATGACGGATAGATTCCCAGTTTGATCAACAACAATCCAGCCTTTGGAGTGAAACATGCGTTTTGACGAAGTTGAAGGCTGTGTATCAGTCCGTACTACATGTAGGTCATAGAAGGATTTCTGTCCCAAACAAGATGCGTTGCAAAATGTCAATCGGAGTAAAGAAGAAAACAGAACATGTCCATGTTATCTACCAGTAAACCACCAATCTGAAATGACGCAATCGGACCTCAGGTACACTTACGCTGACGCGTTTATGATTTCACATCATTTCAGTTGAGCGTTTTGATATTGCGTTAGCAATCATTTGAACAACTACGCTATTTACTGGACCTAAGAGTGACACACAAACGTTAAAAAGTACGCCTTCTAGAAGTTACAAACATCTATGGAATGCGATAACATGATTCGAATGTTACCATCGTGGAAGGCTAAACGATGGATATACTCGGGGTTTATTGAAACGAAAGTCTTCTCTAGGATAATGGTGCAGAAATATTGGACAACGTCAAATTCATGAATAACCGATCCGCGACATGGTGACGACATATTATTCGAACTATACGAACTATATCCCAGACATTTTCGGCGATATTTCGGAGACAATTTATCATACAACAGTAAAACTTCACAGAGTATATGAACTCAACTATAATCATTTTATTTCAAAGCATCGAGAAAATCCTTCTAGTAGTTCTCAACAAATCGCGGAACAACAATTAGATGGGAGATTTGTGGGTTATTTTTTGGCGTCATGGCGTCAAGCCTGCGTGTTATAACACTGGCAGATCAACGTCATCATGGTTCCAAAATAACATGGTAGGGATTGATGATTTCCATTCTCAGGAGATTTTCATGAAATACGAGAAGACAAGTACTATTTGTTAGTTTATATACTGTCTGAAATGTCAACGTAGTACGAAAAATATACTCCGAAATATCACCGATGAGGTCTGGTATATATAATCTGGGACAGAGAGGTAGTTGTGTCCCAGCATGATAGTCATACGCGTTCGAGTGAAACTAGCTGTTGTCTGCTGTAATATTAGTTAATAAATATACAGATTTTGCATTTCACAGCGCCATATGTAAAGGTCTTGCATATAGATTTTGCGGGGGTAGATTGTTTAAAGATTGGTGACCATCGACCCGTATGTATAAATTCGGTTGAAATGTGGTCCTGCATACCGGAGATAAACATTCCGTCCCACTTTATATTATTGATCGAGGGATCACAGAACAACTATTAAAGACAAGCTTTGTTCTATTATTCCATAAGTGATCAGTAATTAGTATTTCAGTTTGTAAAATAACATCGTTTAATCGTTTAAATGTACGCCAATGAGACGCATTGGCGACAAATTGACGCATGCATTCATTAATTAATATTACACTTTAAGCGATTGACTTATCAGGGGAGTGAGCAAGATATACCTTATTTCCTTAGATTGATATACTTCAATTGAGATTCGTGAGTTGATTGTAACAGGCATTTAAAAATAGTAGAGACATGGAGGCGAAACTGACAACGACGCCTTTCTAGGATATAGTACGAGGATTTGAGAATAATTTAACTTGTAAAATGTACATAAATAGTATCCTGTTCTGCATGCGTGATCTGAATGAAGCCATGACCGGTTAACTCTGATCTAAATCCGACTTCAGCATAACTGTCCTGGTTCAACTAAAACAGGCTTGTACCTTTGCACTGATGTAGCGTCCCTGTCGCCTGGTACTACCAACACTGATCTTCAGGTTACCTGACCACAAATACGCCGGGAAGACGGTGTCCTGGATCTGGAAATGAAAGGTCCAGCATAAAATAAATGGTCTCTGCCACGATATCGGACAATACGAGCCTCATATACTCAGGCACAGCTTCGGTAATAATTACCATGAGATGGTTCCAATCTGCAATTCATCGACCACTTGTAAATAACCTGCTGAATACCAACCCAACACTTCTTGATCTGAAGAGGATATTAAATGGCCAGCAGTTGAATCATTGAAGAAGTTATTTCGTCACATTCACGGTGAAATCAATATTACTTTTCAATGATCCATAACATGGTTGTGTATAATACGCACCAGGATTTTTCTTCTGACGACAGCGTTTCCATCGTACGAAATGTACTTATCATAAGTGAGATCGATTTTAAGCGGTGGGTGTTGATAGTCTGGAAAGGACGAATCGCTCAAGATGATGGTTGTTGGCTTTGTCAGCATCCCGGTCCCGTTGTTGAGCTAAAATATCACAGTTAAGAGATGAATAAAATACGCTGCGCTCTGTCGGTACCCACATGCAACAGTGTGTATTGAAGATTATTTCTCTGTATTTAAGATATATTGTATCTTTGTATATATAATTAAATATTTCGTCGTTCCGTTCCAGCTTAAAAAAACCTGTCGCTATTCGTATATGTCAAGTGCAATAACTGAATATGCGGTCTACAATACTACTTCCGTAAATGTCTGTTAAATATGCAAGACAAATTTAAGTTAAACAGCTCATTTCAATGCTTCAAGATACAGTTGAGAATCTGTTTCAGGTGACAGTTATTGAAAGTTAGGTACATACCAAGACATTGATTTCCACGGATTTGGCATCTGCAAAATGAATCACCGCTATACCAGTAAGTTCAGATCCATCGTAGATAACCGCCTATCAAAATAGACCAAAGAAAGTGTCATCATTTATGAATACATCCTTGCTTGAATACTGTGTGGATATTGGTTTCTTAGAAATTTTAGAGCATACAACATGCACAACTCGCTCTGAACATTACGAGATTGAAAATTTATATATGTTTGTTGATTGTCTACTTTGTCTTTATACATGTGCGTGAATGTCGGAGAAAGTATAAACCAGTCAGTGATAAAACGTACCTTGATTCCGGATTTAGCAGGTCCATACATGAAATCGTATGCCAATCCAGTTCGAAATGATGCCGTCATGAAAGCATCTCCTATATAAAGCAGATGATGAGAGTATTCCATGCAATCGTATGTATTCTGATCATTCTGGAGTGCAATCAAACTTGTCGAGCTCATTCCTAGGTCTATGAAGTTCGCGTCTATGAAGTTCGCTTTATCTGAAACGTTGCTGTGTGTAATCACGCTATAATTTGCCCAATCCCTTTTACAAGATCATCATTTACATGTCAATTTCTTCATTTTGAACATTATTTCTTGTATGGATGACTATTGAAAAGCAGGTGCCAGATTCGACATTCGATTTCCGCGTCAATAATCGAAATTACAACACATATAAGGGAAGTGGGAAGAGATGCCGACATACTGACAGAGCCACATGACTTCACAGTATAGTCTTCTGGTTAACCTATTCTAAAACACATACCAAGAATCTAACGATTCGTGATATTTGTTGTATCTCAGGTACGCTTTTATCGTACCTGTTCATGTGGAAACTTGGAGGACATGACCACACGGCCCCTAGCACCGGCATAAGCGGTATTAGATACCAATCTAGAGAGCTATGATGGAAATGCTCTGACAACTCGTAAAGACCCATTCAGTATGAGAGTTAGCACCAATTCTAAATGTTTATGAAATAAAAATATTGAAAACACAAAACGGTTTCTTACAAAAGAGAATCGGTCAGTAGTTTTTAATGATGTCAACAAGACATGATGATAAAATCATAAAATCCTAATCACGGGCTATTATTCTTTTCCAAATGAAGTTTCTAATCGTTTTCCAGATTCTGTATCTCAGTCACATTTTGATTGTGTTTGTTCAGTTGAACACTATGGAGTAAAATATTGAAAATCCACATATTGAAAAATAAGCCATACACTTACATCTTCATCTAACGGATGAATATAAGAAATACACATTATAGTTGAATGCTCAAGAGAATTAACAGAAACTTACCATCGGACACGGACATAGGAAAAGTTTTTAGATCTTCAGCCCCATCAGCTATATTTCCTTGTATGATACCTTCTGGGATGTCCAGCATTGCTGATGATTGAAGAAAATGTTTTAATCATGCTTGTTCAGCAGAATTCGACCGTCGAGTTGTGTCGTCCCCATTCTGTGGCAATCAAATCTTGTTAGCAGTTTAATTATTTTTTTTTTATATTTAAGTTTCATGTTTGTAAATACAGATGAATGAGATGCTTCGTTTTTGCAAGTGGGAATGAAATCTTAACTTGAAAGCGAAATAGACGGCTCTGAACAACTGAGTTAGGAAAGATTTGCTACGTATTCATTCACCGAACTTGAACGTTTGGAGATAAAATGATAAAGCACCCTCATTCGTTATCTTTAACATTTAAATTGATTCCCAATGTTGATGTCCATAAATACAGCAAATCACACATAAACTATAATTTTACTGACAATGAAAAGGGAAATGGAAGCAAACAACCAACAGGAGCTTCAATAACCTTGTCTCAATGCCGTATCTCTTGTCTTCAGAGTTAGGTGTGTAATTGAGGGTCCGAATATGCCTTTGACATAAATTAGATATCCTGACACCGTATAGCCGACAATTCCCCGAAGTTGGTAGTAGCTGTCAAACATGATTACCTAAAAATTACACAAACATGACAAAGGTCACAATACATACCAAAAAGCATTTAATATAAGTATAGCTGTCTTGACCATCAAAACAACATCGCATATATGATAAATTTGCTAAGATTCATGTTGTGGACAATTTGAATAACTTTGGATACTGCCATTCCTCTCAACAGCACCCTCCCCCTTCACTGCGTCAACGTTCTGCGTCGTTATTTCTTGTTAAGCCATTGATCAGTTACAAAAAATCATTAGATCTAATTAAAATTCAATTATCAATTATCTCAATGACATCTTTGTAATATAAATTATCTTGCTATTCGCGGGATATTTATTCCATTGATGACATGTACAAATGTATTTGAGTCCAAAATATCCAGGAAAGAAAATTTTCGGATATCGCGAATATAATAATTGCTAGAGCTGTATCTGAGTCTGTTATTCAACCAGACGCAACCATGATACTAAGTAACCCTCGTTATTAAATTATTGGTGACGGAATCGGTTGATACATCGCGTCGGTTTGAATGATGAACCACATTTATTTCACGAATTGTTAGAAAATTAGTTATATATCCTTTGACTAACCAACACGTATACCCCTTGAATTTATCGACCACGTTGTATAAGGTTTCAGAATAGGTTACTATCTACTTAAAGAATGTCCATCTATATACCGATATGTGGACATTATCCCTTGATTCTTTAAGACTTACGACATAATCAGAAGTGGATTGCGGCCGACATTCGCCTACCGGATACACAACATCTGGGTAAGTTGCATCTTTCCCTATGAAAGTACTTCCGTAAAGCCAGACGCCATATTTTAGCCCATGAGTTTTATACCTCCGCGGCATATATCTCTATAAATGGAGAATAAGCAGTCATCGCAAATGTACGAGAACAAATTATCATACGAAATTTGAATATACAATTTGAAATCAGCCTTATATTTTGAAATATTGATTTGGTCTTTTCTAGGAATACTGAATCGTCTCCTTGAATTTACAAATACGATGAACACAAACGAAAGGTAATCAGGAGAACATTTATTAGTAACGTTTAAGTTTGGAAAATTGATTGGGATTTGATACAAAGTACAACGCTATATATCTTTAACCATGTAGGGCAATGCCTTTCCTGAAGTATCACTCAGCGGTAGCAACATGTGCAAGTTACAGGTAGCTGAAAAAAGAGGACAGCTCGGATTTAAAATGCCTGCCTTGTATCGCTGGCGCACTTCACAATGATCTGTTTTCAATCCTGTGTATCAACCCATTAATGAGTAAACATTTACAAATAATGGTTCTATTATTGTATTCGCCTTTCGTCCATTCGCCATGAACACTTCCTGCCAGCGAACATCGACAGCCGTTCAATAATTTGTTGTTTGCGCACACCAAGTCCCTGCCTGGGGAAGTTGTCTACTGACTGCAGTGACTAACTGTACCAGCGACGACACGTAGCATCGTATACATTGTTCTGCAGGGTATACAACTGTATGGCAGGGTTAACAAATGGTGGACAGATATGGACACGTCAGATCAGATCAAAATCCATTTTATATCAAGCCATCTTATATCCAGGGAACAATATATATATATAGTTAAGCAGTTAAACTGTCACTTACATCGGTCACTCTTTCTATCTTACAATAGTTGACTCCGTAGCCCGTGCCAAGTTTGAAAAGGGATATTTTGAGTTGAAGTCCTCCTTTCTGTAAGAGAGGAAACATAACTGTTCAAAATACTGAATCGACAGCCGAGCCATACGATGCCACGTGGTCTTTGAAATATCATAATGTCTTGCTGATATCAATGAAAATTGTTGACCGCTTCTCTCTTGCAAGAAACCAGCCTATGTTTATGTATACACTGATTGTTCTTTGCATTTGATTTTAATGCTGTTATTTGAATTAGGTCTTTGGATTATGGACGCGTAAAGTCTTTAATGAACGACTGAATATTGAGTGGCGGATTCGACGCTAGTATTGGAAATCAACTTCTCGATCGAAGTACTTAACCATCTGTATATAACAACGATTGTTCCCCTTCACGCCCTCCCACGGCTGTTACAAACGTGTGCTTTCTGATCAAAAACATGCCGTTTCGAGGACATTGTATCAAATAGGGCTCAATAGTAACGTTCCTTAGTCTTCATCATTTCTATGCTATTTCCGTGCAGAAATTTATATCCTTATTGTTTTATCTTGGATTCCAGATGGAAGGTTATGTGGGAGAAGCCAAATATTCTGCATCGGTAATATCATTTTTCATCAAGATTCTCCCATTTGATATTGTCAAAGACCGGGATATTTCCAACATTCAATAGATTATGAAAACATTTTCGATACAATTGAGGATTGTCTGACAAAAAGAGGGCACTTCATTTAGTTTTGGTACCGGAATATTCAATATATTGCACCCAATGTAGCCATACAGAGCATAAAATATCTTGTCCGTTGTGCTCGGGATACATAATAAAACCTTTCCATTCTTGGTAAGAAGAGTAGTCACCCTTCCGTGGTGAACAAATATTTAGTAAACTGCATACCAGCTCGACGCAAAACATCACTGAAAATAGATTTGGATTTCAACAAAACGTTCTTATTTTTCCAGATAAGTTCAATGCATTGGTCTATATTCTCCAGATCCTAAAAAAATCGGAATCTAATTTATTAGTTTTATTGCTTGGTAATCCAAGTTCAATGAATAGACTAACACATACTTTCATAACTTGATTGTGAATTGTAAAAACTCTCGCCTTTATATCACTATCTATATCACTTTGTATGGATAGGTTTTCACGTGAAATTTGTCTATTCTTGTTAACGGAATGACAAAACTTTGTTGTTGGTAACATTGCTGTTGCCAAACGGGCCAGCTTGGAAATCCCTCGGTCTCAGACATTAAACAACTTACATTTTATGAGGTGCTCAGTTAACATTGTGTTTTAGATTTATTTGAACCCCTGATATTTATTAATTTTTATTACACGACTACTTAGATGGCGAAAATAATTCATTCGTAGCCCTGTTAAATAATTATAATAATAATTATATGTCTTGTTGAAGAAGAATACCCCAGTTTGTATTATTTTCCCATAATTTTCAAGGTATGAATATGTGAACGTTAGCTGATCAAAGCCGGTGGGATAGATGAAAATGTCCTCTTGATTAGTGTCCCTTTTCATATCATTTTCTATTGCAACCAAGGACGGACACTTGTCCCCAATGTGGAAAAATGTGTCCTAGCTGGGTTAGAAGATAGGGGCTGGACAATCTCAGCCACCGGATATTCTTAGTATCCACACCTGTCGTATTAAATGATGGTATCTTCCAATCCACATGATGTACAAGACGAGCGATCCTTAATCTTCAGAATAGTTTGCAGATAATGAAAGTATGGAATCATTTTGTTTCAGACATTTATATTGCAATTATTTGATCTTGAATTCCACAGAAAAGTTCATGTAGAAGAAGCCAAATATCCTGTACCGGTAATAGAATTCCTTTACTAAGATTACCTCATTTGATATTATCAGAGCCCAGAGTATTTCGATCATGCGATACATTGTAACACATTTACAATTCACAGAGCATTGTCTGGCCAATGGAATTTAGGGTACCAGAGTGTTGAATATATTCGGTTCAATGTAGCCATACAGAGCAGAAACTATCTTGCCCGAAGCGTTTGAGATAAACACTGTTTCCATTCTTGGCACGGAGAGTAGTCTCCCTTCAGTGGTAAACAAACATTTAGTGAAGTGCATAAAATCTCGACGCCAAACATCAGTGAAAAAATTGGGTTTCACTAAAACGTTCTTATTGTTCCAGATAAGTTTACTGAATTGGTCTATATTCTCCTGAGCCTAATTCTTCGACGAATAGCATCAGCTTTCTTCATAATAAAATCAAAATCTAATGTATTAGTTTTGAAGCTTGGTAATTGAAGTGTAATGAATAGACTAACAAATCCGCTTGTCGAAACACATCATTGACAATTAACTACTAGAGTCGTAGCATTTCACTTAAACATATGTGAAGCCATACAACTGTCATCATTTGACTGTAAACAATAAAATCTCTCGCCTTTATATCACCACCCTTACCACTTTTCATGAAGTTTAAAAGTTTGTCTGGCGATAATTTCATATTCTGGTTGTTAACGTAACGAGAATTTTTTTTTATGCTGTTGGTAATAGAGAGACCACAGGGGTCAACCTGGGTAATATTCGTTCTCAGACATTAGAGATCTTCCAAACTTAATGAGGTTGTCAATTAAAACTGCATTTTTGTCAAGATTTATTTCAACCATACTAATACTTAGCGAAAATAATGTGGACTCGTGGTGTAGCTTAATCGTGCATAAGGGGTACCTTTTATTTCTGCGTGGTCTACATATGAATATTATACGTGCATATATTTACTCTTTCTTTGTTTTTCGATGAACAAGTACGTCAGTTTCTCTTACTTTTTCATAGTTTTCAAGTTATGAATATATGAGCTGGAAGGGATAGCTCCAATCGCATTTATTTCAAACAACATTTTGAAACGAAATAGGAAACATCTGAAAACGAACTTTAGAGCCAGAGGCGCGTTTTGGGGGTTTGGAGAGCTAAGATATGATCATCTTTTGATGGCAAAGCACTTTTTACTTTATAACAGCCCAAAATTTAGTAACGGAAGGAGATTGTGCTTCAATACATTTCGGCTAGTTACTTGCCAAAGGACGGTGGTTCTCTTGGGGTACTCTGGCTTCAACCCTATCTGGCCTGCGGGGGGCTCCGTGACTTTTTAGACACCGGGTCATTTTGGGTCATTTTGAGCCTATTTT